>JAPMLY010000729.1:40000-167722 GCA_026401115.1 Tetraselmis chui
GAGGCACACCAAGGTTCCCGTCCGCCCGTGACCGCCCCAACAGTGAATGTACAAACGCTCACCGCGAAGGATGCGCTGGCAGCAGTCGTCCCGCAGCCGCACCATCGCCTCGTCCGAGGTGATGCTGCCGTCGATGATTGAAAGGTGAAGGAAGTCTATCTTGGGTTGCGTGATCTTAGTACTTCCAACAGCATGTGCGCGACTCAGGACTCGCTGCGCATCCTTAATGTATGGCCGCAACGCCTGCCCGCGTCGCCACTGCGCCTCCGTCACATCCAGACTCACCTCCGCCTGGAGACACACAAATGTCTGGACCCCCGCCTCGAGCAACGTACTTAGCACGTCCTCCGTGTCGCGATCGTCCAGAGTGGCAGGGTAGGCGCCCGCGAGCACATGTCCTCGGATGACCCAATTGCACCACGGGGTGGGGCCGCGCATGGAGTTTCCCGGAGGGCGCGCAAGGGCGGGAAGACCCGGTGGAGGGGTGCCCAGTGATAAGGCGCCCACAGCCCCGCGCCGTCCTATCCGTCCGCTCGCCATGCTACCGCCTCCCCCGCGCAACCCCCGCCCGCCCGCCTCGCGCCTTCCGTACCCGTACCAGTGCTTCACCGCAGACAGCTGTCCATCAAGTTCACCAGTGGACGGCTCCGCCAACGCGGCCGCAATACCCAGCGGGTCCAGCTTGTCTCCCCCCGAACTCCGTGCCCCACTACTATGCCTCCCCCTCTCCCTCCCTCCCCCGGACACACTGCTGATAGTGATGGTTCAGAGTGGTGAGAGAGATATTACGCCAAGCTGTCGTCCCATAATCGCCGACACGTCGCCCGCTCACAACTCGTATACAGGTACCGTCCGCCGGCCCGCAAGAAATACAACCAAGTCTGCAAGGGAGGCAATGAGACTGTCAGCAGCCAGAAGAGGTGCACGTATTCATGTGGGCTGACTTGTTCATACCGCTAGACTCCGTTGCTGAGAGGGGGGTCAGATAAATTAAGGCGGCGGTTTATATTTATTTGAATATAGCTTTGGTCTAACGATATTCCGTCATCGGCCTCGTCAGTGGCCGAAGCACTGCGGGTCGGTTCGTGGGTTTCGGCAATGGGGGGTAATAAAGATGCACTACCCAAGCGACGACTGGAGGTGGCGGGGGCGGGGGATACTGCGTGGCGCGAGAGGTGAAGGCTAACTACGAAGAAGGGAACGGCGCGGCAGCTGTGGTGTCGACGGTGAAGTACGGAAAACAAATTACTGTGCTGACGCCTTGCCAGTTGGGACGGTATCCAGCAGGTGCAGGGGTGCACGCTACCAAACTCGGCCTAACACAGTGCTGAGAACCACTCGACACTACGCGCCGCAGACCGTCTCGGTTCCTTACCGAGCTGAACGAAGCTGCTCCTCAGGGATATGGTACGTTACGCAGCACCGCCACCGCCGTTGGAGCTACAGGTACGGTATTCGACGTGATCACATGAATGAAGTATTGGCCACAGCACGGTTCCTCGCGTGCGGTATACGACAGGGAGGGACGCGCCTCGGACAGGCGTTAACATATGAGAGAAGAGTGGGGTCACCTGAAACTTGGGAGCCTGGAAAACCCTAGGTTGCTTTATAGGCTGCCCGCAGCATTCGTCCGGTGCGCGGCGTATCGTGTGAAGCTTCGAGCGAGCGTGTCATCAGAGTTGGACAGCGAGGACGAAGGGTGTCGAATGACATTTCCTTCACCTCCCCTTACTACTCGTTTGACTATCGCTAGTACTGAACATACTGTGCATGGCAATGATATATGTCGTCGCTCCACCACGGCGGTACAGGTACTGCGGTCACAACGTGCGTGGCCGTTACTAATTCAATAACGGTATTCATCACTGTGAACCAATTTCCACCGGTAATTTCCGCGATGATACACAGACGACGCTGTGGCCGTTATTAAACAGTGTTGTTCCGCGGTGTAGTTTTTTATAGTCGAAACATCATTTGTAGCCGTATATAGCCGGTCTTTTTCATCTTTTTTGTCTAATACATCTACCCGTACGAATACTCGTAAAACCTATTGTAAACTTACGAAATCAATCGATGATATTTCCTCACTAATAAGTGAAATATTCACAATTCCTTTTTATATTTATTAGTTTTACGGAATAAAATGTGCTTTTTCTGCCAGCATCATCTGCTGATGTACAAGGGTAAAACAGCTACCTTATAAGTCATTTAAAAAAACAGGCTGTGTGGCTCCGCTGGCCTTTAGAATCAGACGATGGATAAATAAAGTCGAATATATTATAACCCGTACATTACCATTTAATCACGCAGGTCCATGCTGCGGAGAGACACGCACCGAGATGTGATGCGTTCCCAACTCGTTGATGGTGATGCCGCCCAGCGCAGGGAAGGCCAGCCCCGGTGCAGCTGTGCCTACCCATGAAACCCGACGTCCCGACGAAACTACGATAAGACATAGTCCCGATGATACGTCCTATCGAGGTCAGTGCGGAAGCCGGGTGCTTCTAAGGGAGGCAATGGCTTTAAACAGGGTCCGTCGAATAGGCTGCTGGGCGACGGCGGGTTCTACACAGCGCGGGGTGGAGCTTTGGCTCTCGCCGTGCGTGAGTATACCTCCGGAAGGTGTGGCGCAGCTCTTAAAACCACACAATAATAAAGCGGTGCTGTATCTACTGTATCGAAAGTACCTACTTTGTCGCCGTCCGGAGCAGTTAGCCTTGACTCGACACTGTACTTATTTCGGGAAGAGTGTCCATATTTCGGGACAAAATCTCATATAAAGGTTGTCGCGGAACTCGTAGTAGTTATTAATGATAATGATTTGCTTGGGCGTTATCGACAGCATCACCCGGTGCACGACGGGTACTGCTCTGCCCGGCGAACGTTGCCCTGAGTGGAGCTTCGGCGCCTTACTTCCCACGTGGATGGCATCCTAAGCTATCGTCACCGCTAGTCGGGAGTTGGCAGTCCTCTGGCGCGTGGTGTGGCATGGCGGCGGGCGAGGGCATGCTGTATCCCTCTCAAGTAAGCTCCGCTGCACTTAATAAATCACAATTCCGTCGCCAAGTAGAAAAAAATTTGCCGGGACTAAGAAAACATCTTTGCTTTCCTTCCAACTCTTATGTCTTCAAGGAATCAGACGATTACTTATCGATAATTTATGATATCGAATATTCTAATAAATATAAATGGTGTCGGCTTTGTTCCGTCGGCCGCGCAGTGTGTCGACGGAGTGGTGGGCCGACTCGGAGGAGCTTCCTTCCGTGCCGACTTGCAAGCATGGCTGCGAGGGGGCAGGGCAAAAGATCAGGGCGTGCTGTGTCCCGTCGGCGAAGCCGCAAGCGCGCCATCTCCTGTCGACAGCGACCTCCACGCGCTGTACCCCCTCATCGTCCACACCGCCACGCCCACGTGGCCGAGGCGCGGAACCAAGGAGGTCGAGGAGCACAGGCAGTGGGAGGACCGTCTTTTCAGCTGCTACCAAAACGCCTTCAGTGCGGCCGTATCGTCCCATGCGTCTTCCATCTGTCGACATTTGGAGATTGTTTCCCCTTTGCTCGGCGCCGGCACGAAGGGGGCGCCTGTCCGGGAGGCGGCCCGAGTGGCTGCGAATGCAGTAGCGGCCTGGCTGTTGAAGCCAACACCCAGACATCAGCAAGACGACAAGGATGTGGCTAATATTAGGGTGACGGCATTACTTTTGGTGCAGAGCGAGGAGGTCGGGGAGGCTGTGAAGGGCTGCCTCGGACAGACACTGGGCGAGTCAGACTCAGAGCAAAGATAGCAACAGAAAGATGGGACATACACAGCTACCTGTCGGGATCAACCCTGTTGTGCCACACACTGATGTTATTGAAGGATATCTTTCAGATATGATCATGTTTTTCTCTACGTACGGCTGCTCTTCAAGTAACAACCCTGTGAAAAGAGGCCATCATGCGGCCATCATTTGTCCCTCGCCAATGTGCGCCATTGCGGATTTTGGACAATTCGAATAAATGCTGTTGGAGGACCGATTACAAGAAACACTATAGAAACGTGGACAAGAAAAAAAGGGGGGGGGGAGGCAAGAGAGAAAGAGTGACAGGAAAAGTAATGGAATCCAAGGCACGGCAAATAAGTGCTGTTGGTTATCATCTGTTGTTGTAATATACCACATCGACATTGTATTTTATCGAGTGTGCTAAATTTTCTTCCAGATTTTCTGTTTGCTTAGACTGCTCTGATATGTGCTCCATTGCATTGGCCCAACTTCCTATTCGTTTTAAGCTGTGCTGCAAAGTTGCATCCGTTGCATCGTATATCTGCCTCAAACACAGAAAACGGAGATGAGTTAAATGAGCAAAAGATTGAGGGCGTCAAAACCGGCACGGTGCTTCCTGTCATGCATCGTCGAAACAGACATGACTAAAAAGCAAGGATCCTGTGCATCAGAAATGTCTGCGCTGTGTAAGACATTCACATAGCCTTGATGCTCAACCCCAATGTTATGGCTGCCGTATTGTAAACCACGGCACACTCTTACTACTTTATTCCCCGACAGGTACGTATGTATAGCATCTCCCAACCCTCGCTTGCTCGCCGCAAGCTGTCATCGTCGGTTGGGCCATGGCCACTCTGAATGGAACTTGGTTGTCTTCCTTTGACGACTGCTGACTTTTCCGAACTTCTTCTTGTTTGCAACCATAATCCTCGGACTGCAGCCCTCCCATCGTTAATTCACAATGATAATCCGCCGATATTGTCTGAACACGACAGTGGCGGTAATAAATCAAACATTACTATCGCGATGGGACGATAAGAAATCAGATATTTAAGAATTTACAGCTCTAAATCATTCGAGAAAAGCATAGATTCCCGAGCTGAGCCCTGATCGATAATTTTGTTTGATTTTAAATCTCAATTAAAAGGCAATATCGGTAAACCTATGCGCATATTTATCCGAAACATTTCTATAAATAAAGTAGGAACGTACCTGTACTCACTGATAAATTCTATCCTGCCCGGCCATAAATAAATAAATACGACAGCCGAGTTTCTTTCATATATTTATGCCGTTTTGCGGCCGCTGACACGAACGGCCACTTCATGTGCTACCTTCGTTCCGGTGCGACTGCCCGACGGCACGTCGCTGGGGTTTAGTTAAAATAGGTGGCCGAGAGGGGACGGAGAGTCGGACGCAGCACGTGTGGTGAGGGTGCGAATATGCGGGATGTAGGTAGTAGCGGTGACGTGGCGGGCGCCGTCCGGTCGGCGCTGGCACGAAAGCGCGAGCTGCGGCAGTTCCTCCTCAGCCGAAACGACCGACGACAGCTCCGTCGCCTCGGGGTGCCCGCCCCCCTCCCCTCCTTTGCGCCTCCCACATCGTCCAAACACTCCACCGTTATACCCTCTTAACACGCACGCGCACGTCACGCGGCAACCATTCCGTCGCTGCAGCGACTCTCAGTCACGCTGCTCCGCCCGAAGTTCACCGAAAACCCTTTTTATTACGCTCGTCCTGTTTTAAGAAATTTGTCTCGCCTCATCCATATCCCCCTATTCTTCTCACCATCATCCGTTGCTATCCCTCCTTTAGCTCACCCTACACTCATGGGCGTGCCGGCTCCTTTTTCCTCCGCCCAAGACGTTCAGAGCCAGCCCTTTTCTCCACTCTCAGCACTCACTCTCTCAACTTACCTCAACATCCATCCATAACTCACCATTTCTCAGCCACACTCTGGCAATCCCCTTTTACATTACAAGCCATCAACTGATTAGAATACTCCGTAACCAGAACCCGTATGTTCATGCTGTTGTTCTTCTCCTCGTGCCCCCACCAACCGTCCCTCCCCTCTCCTAAGTCCTCCTACCATATCACCCTCTCTTTCCGTCAACGTGCAAGCAGCCTCAGCCTCTCTTGCATGCTGAGGCTGCTGTGAAGGTGGTGGTGCCTGCGCACACTACCGCTTCCTCACCACCTCTCCACCCACTTACCTCTAGAGCGTACAGCCCGTCTCTGCTCGCACCCGTCAGATGTTCTTCCCCGTCCACACTTTCTCTGCCATCAAACAATCAAACACGCCAGACGCGCAGGGCCCTCCGTCTTACCATCGTGATAGCGTCTCGTCTTCATCCTGTGCTCTGTATGCTCCCTATCCACACTCACATGTCTTTACACCGCCTTCCAACCCTTTGGCTACCGTGAAACAAACTACCATCCCCATTTCTTCCACTGTCCACTTTCTGAGACACACACCCACACTCACCAACACACACAAACACACACACACACACACTCACTCGCATGCATACACATGCGCATACAAAATATACATACGCACACATATACACACTCTTATATACGCACACACAAACACACACACACACACACACACACACACACACACACACACACACACACACACAACCACACAACCACACACATACACATTTTTATACACACACACATACACACACACACACACGCACATCTATGTCGTTTCTCAGACTGCTCATTATCGCGTATTTTGTGGACTTCGTTGCTGATTATCCGTTGTGGCACAGAAATGGAACAACGATCTGAGCGGCTATGCCTCCTTCCGCGAGTTTCTTGAGCTCTGGCGGAAAGGCAGCCTTCCGGGAGAAGAGTTGCAGGACAGCAGCGAGGAGGGCACGGAGGCTGAGGGCGTGGGTGAGGGGGGGCATCGTGTGAGCAGTGCGGGAGAGGCAGAGCCCCCAATGAAGCCGCCCACCGCCTCCGCTTCCCCACCACTTCCACTGGCCGCCTTCAGTTTGCAAGGCATCTCCGTTCCTCACCTCCCTTCTACATCAACAAATGCAATTAGCCATGTATGGGACGTTGATAGATTTTGCGAACAACAAGTTGTGTTCTCTGTTTTCCATGCTCGTTGGACATAGCTCATACATCAGTGTCCACCAGTACCAAGCTTGTTGGCCTGGTTGCGTTTGTCGGTTGCGGCAGAGATGGAGGTGGTGTGTGAGGCGTCGGAGATGCCCATCAGTGTGGTCAAATTTGCGCCGCAGCGGAGCGATCTGTTGGCGGTGGGGGATGAGGCGGGACAGGTGCGCATCATGCAGGTGGAGCCGGAGACGGCGGTCATGCAGGCACGAACCCCCATTATGCCCACCACCTTCCTCCTTTCTTCTCCAAACATCCAACACGCTTTATGACAATGTCATGATTTGTCTTTTTCTACTGGTTTATCGCGACCCTTCGCGGATGTACCCACACCCAGGTACATATCCAACTTACATCTGTACTTTCTAGTACCCGTACTCAGTTTGGCACCAACTTCCATTGTCATTTTTCGGTGCCACTCGAATCATGAGGCCATCGCAATTGACCCGCCAGTCTCTGAAACGCCAGGGCGGGTTTCGGAGGCCGGAGAGAACATTGCAGAACGGGGATGAGTGTGTTTGATGACGCAGCCGCGCTTATTTTGGTCTATCCTTTAAGTCAAAGTCATTTTGATTTATTTTAAGCATTTTAGTTCATGAGTCGATTTACACTGTGCGCAACTGTACACACATACAGAAGGAATGATTTGTGAGCTGCTGATAAATAGCATATAATCTTGCTCGCGCGCGCGCGCGTGTGTCTGTGTGTTTCTGTGGCCGTAACAATGTTTGAGTTTGAGAGTGTGTGCGTGTGTGTGTGTGTGTGTGTGTGTGTGTGTGTGTGTGTGCAGTGTTATGCATAGTTTTGCCTCCATAGGTGTTTTCTTGTGTTAATGTGTGCGTGTAAGTATGCAACCTGTGCGCTTTTTCTGGCGCTGCAGATTTTGGAGCACGAAGCGGGCGTGTCCGACCTGGACTGGTCGCTGGGCGACGCCTCCATCCTCGCCTGCTGCGAAGACGGCAGTGTGGTGCTGTGGAGCCCGGACACGCCGGAGCCGGGGTGGGCGTGCCTGCGGACGCTGCAGGTCTCAGGCTCCGCCATCTGCTGCCGCTTCCACCCGCTCAATCAGAATTTCGTGCTGGTGGGCACCGCTTTGGGCGCCGTCGTCTGTCTCAACACCTCCACCGGTAGAACCCCCTCCCTCCAACTCTCTCAAACCAACCCAACCCGACGATTTCCTGGTACGAAAAAATGATATTTGATTTACTCCGAATCTGGTTTTCATCATTACATTTCCCATTTTTTCTTACTTGTCCGATTTTTGGTCATCCTTTTCTTCTTTCCATTCATTTGGTTTTCTAATCCGTCATCTTATTTGTTTCTGTATTCATTTCATGTTCAAAGAGGCAGCGTTTACATTTCCTCCGTCAATTAAGAAGATTTGAACTAATTCGTACCAGTAGCGAGGCTGATTTCTCTCAATATATACAGGATTTAGGGTATCAATGGTTTTCCCTAAAACCTTAAAGCCTTGGAAACCCCAAGTATATGGAAAGGAGTCTCAACAAAACGCAGCAGAACCTTTTCGGTAGCTGTGATAGTTGGCCGTAAAGTGAAGCCCCCCCCCCCCCCCCCCCCCCCCCAACCGTCGACGGCAGCATTCTGCGCAGATGTGTCTCCACCGCCTCATAACAAACTAAGCTTGGCAACCGATCTGCAGCTTACCAAGCTTTCCAATAAAATATTATATCAATTCACGTCTTGGTCCTGCCTCGCGCTATGCTTTATCCACTGACTGGCTGCTTATCCACGACCCTTTTTCAAGTTTTGCTTCCGATCGAACCACTTTGTCGCCCTTCATTCCTCGAAATGTGTGGCCATATTTGCACACTGTTCGCTCATCCTTGTCCTTCGGCCACAACTGTTCATACTTATGTCGCCATCCTTAGCATATCCCGCGATGGATTCATCACAATCATAGTTCATTGTGTTTTTCAAACCTCATATATTAAATTGACAGCGTCTGAACTGCAACGACAGGATTCCTTTCCTTTTGTGTCCGTAGACGTTTGCCAGGGGTGCGGGAACCCAAAAAGTTTAGATTTTGAATCCCCGCCGCTTCATTAAAGAATTAGTACTGAGCCACAATATTATTTTGACGATTGTGCTTGTTCATTAGAACATGTTAATGAATTGATTTTGGAATCTTTTTGTTTGAATAGACGTGTGTTATGCTGAAAGTGGGGAGGGGTCACATTTGGGTGGGGTGGTGGCTGTAGGCGCGACGGTGGGCCGGTTCGCGCTGAAGACGTCGTCGTGGGAGGGCGTGTTTGCGGCGTCGATGGCAGTGAGCGAGACGGTCGCGTTTGTGGGCGACTCTCGCGGGCACCTGGTGCTGCTCGACATCGCGCTGGCCGCCTCGCCGAGCGGGCCACCGCTGAGTCTGGTCGCGCGGACGCAGCCGCCGACGCGGGAGCGGGTGCCCGTGCTGAGCGTGCAGGTGGTGCAGGACCACGCGGCGCAGGAGTCCACAGTGCTCACATACCAAGTGGGTGCCCCAATTGTTTTCTAATTTGGTATCGTTGATATAGAGTGGCCTCACAATGGACAGTACTTACAAGAAATACGTAAACATTTATTGAATATTCGTTTCGGGTGTTCGAAAAGAATTGCAATTGGTTATTATTTTGCTGTAATTTGACAAGCTTAAAAGGGAAAAGAATAGACAAGTTTTTTACCATATCACACATATACGCCGATAAAGGACGAGCGGCGCCGAGTGAAACATCAGCGACACATGTACATTGAAGTTAACTGTTGGTGGAATGTTGGGGTTTGTAAATGTTTGTGTGCATCCATCGCGCCCCGAATCGGCAATCTAGTTAATATGCCATTTATGAATGGGATACTATTTTCGCGTCCGTTCGCATTGCATTCGCCGGTGTTGTTTTCGTTTTTTCCATAAATGTCTGGCAACTCACTCCGAATGTGTGTGTGTGTGTGTGTGTGTGTGTGTGTGTGTGTATTTGTGTGTGTGTGTGTGTGTATGTGTGTGTGTGTGTGTGTGTGTGTGTGCGCCCGCTACATACTTAGGCGGATGGCTGCGCCTGCCTTTGGACTGTGAGTCGCGGGCGAGTGCTGCAGAAGCTGAAGGCGATGATACTGGCGCCCTCGCCCTACACGAATGCCGTATTCTGCCCGCCGTCTGCCTCCACCAAGGTGTGTGTGCATTCATATAATTCAATTTCTGTAATTCAAGTAACATGAAATGCAAAAATTGGGCAAATGAAAGCTGATGCAAGGGGAGAGGTGACACGTAAGCGCTTTGTTGTTGTTCCATCATCCCTTTGGTTGTGGTGCTGCCCTCGCAAATCGTTTATTTCGAGTAAGCTGTACGTGCGGTAAAATGTCAACGGGTGTGTAAAACCCTATGAATGATGTTTTGACCTAGCGTCGCTGTACATTGCGCTTATTATTTCGATCACACACACATACGATACCACTCTATGTGCGACTCGCACTTGATTGTATGTTTGTTTATTATTTGGCGGCGATTTTTGGCGATAACGCAGGCGACGGAGACGATCGCGCTGGGCTGCCTCCACCCCGGCGTCACCATCTTCAACCTCGCCCGCCTCAACGCCCAGGCCGCCCCCTCCGCGGTGATGCAGCTGCAGGGGCATCTCAGCCCCGTGGTGGCGCTCTCCTGGAGCCACAACCACCGCGTCCTCGCCGCCGGCGACGTCGACGGCTCCCTCATCCTCTGGCGCAACGGGCGGTGAGGCCCCACTAGGGTATAAACCCTATATATCGGAGTCCTTAGGTCATACTATCATAACCCGTCAACCCTATTATCGCCGACAAGCGAGCTATACCGAACGCGGAGTCCACTCCCGACACCGCCGCCTTGCAAATCGCTGTCGGTGGTTCGGGCTGCATAAGCCACTGACGGTGCGAAAGGGGCGACGTCGAATAACAATTGTGCGCAGTCGTGTTTTGATGAGCCAGAGCCATGTCTCGGAGATGAGTAGTCGTGCCGATTAAGATGGTATTACCGAAGAGCCGACTGAGAAAAAAATAAATGTGAGGCCTCTGACACCCAAACTGAAGAGCAGTGGAGCGGCCGTCTGAAGGAAGTGTGGCCAGGGGATGTAGTATGCCCTATAATTTCTGGTTCCCCGAGTTTGAGTGCGTTTGAGAAGAGTCATGACAGTCGATGCTGTTATAGACAGCGCGGGGAAAAACAGACTGCGCGTTTTCTCGCAACTGTGCAGTACCGCGCTCGCACGGGCTTCCCGGTCTCGGGCCTCACGATACTCAGTATCCAAGTAATTTGTTCGTCGACCTGAGGACGAACGTAAGGCGGCAAATGAACTGAGAAATAAAATTTATGGCAAGGGGTTGAACACAAAGCACTTGCTGCGACTTCTCCAGCAAAATGACCGAGACGACTGCTCTTGTAATTAGACAAAGCAGAATACTCATTGCAAATTTCATTCCCGCCGTCGCTTTGCTACCCTCTCGTTTCGGCTGGTAGCGGCGCTGCTCCGTCTTACCTTGACTGAATGATTGTTGATTGTTGCTCCTTCAACGCAACACGATGCCCGCTTAAGTGAGACAGAACCACAAAAAAATAAACTTGAACAATTCGGGAGGAATTGGTATTGCTGCCAAAGAATTCTCGTTTCCTGTCGACCTCGGCACAATCCGAAAACAATGCCCAGAAGAACCCTTGGCATCTCACCATGCTTGCGCGTTGCGAGTTTTGCGTGGGATGATATGTATCAGACTACGACCTCGCGGCGATATAACTTATGTCGGAGCCCACAAAAAGCCTTCCCAACGGCCAGGACGAAAGACTCCCGTGCCCGTTTGCTGCAGCTCTGCAAAACAGCAGGCTCTCGGAGAAGCCAGACACGTACAATGCATCATTTGAGGTTTGGGAGAGGGCTCGTAAAATGCGTTGCCAATCTTTCGATCTGGGTTGCGTGTGTGTTGTTTGTGAATGCGCGTGTTGGTGTGCGTGCGCAATTGTGTAAATTTTATGCATGTGTGCGTGTGTCCGTATGTGGTTGTGTGTGCGCGTGAATTCAGATGTTCATTTGTGGGTGTATGCGTATATGTCTGTGTTGTTTAAGTGCTTAAGATGCGTAAATTTTGTATGTAATTGTATGTACATTTGCGTGTGTATGTAGGCGTGCATGTCTGCCTGCGCGCGCGCGTGTGTGTGTGAGTGCGTCCGTGCGCGTGCGTGTATGTGTGTGAATAAGAGAAAGAGCGAGAGACAATGTGTGCGTGTGTGTGTAAATGCGCAATTGTGTGTGTGAGTGTGTGTGTGTGTGTGTGTGTGTGTGTGTGTGCGATCGTGCGTATGAGTTCGAGTGTATGTACTGGTGAATTTGTGCCTCTGCGTTTGTGTTTTTTTCAGTTGAGGTGTGTGTGTTGGTGTATGTATATGTGTGTGTATGCGCACGCGCGTGTGTATTGTGGATGCATGTGTGTGTGTGTGTGTGTGTGTGTGTGTGTGTGTGTGTGTGTGTGCAAAATGTGGATATTTACCCACGCGTATGCTTGTGTTAGCGGACGCATCCTAATCGGCAATCGCAAGTTATTGTGGACAGTGAGGTGACGGTCACAGCCTCGCCACTGAATTGTAACGTCTTCACACTGCGGTACATCCCCCAGCGGGTCGACTCCCGGTTAAGTTGGAGATACCTCTCCATCCAAATTAATGTATACTTCTTGATCATTCTCCTCCCCTCCCCCCTCAACACACACACGCACACACACACACACACACACACACACACACACACACACACACATACACACATACACACACACACACACACACACACACACACACACACACACACACACACACATTTTTCTGCATTGATAGTACCCTTAGCAGCAGGTATCACGCGACACAGCACCCCTACAATATCTGTGCACAACATTCAGTGATGCTCTGTGCCCGATTCCCATTCTGAGTGGTCCCGTCCGTCCCCAGCGCCAATCGCAACGGTGCATCAACGAAACGCAGGAACGCATTATTTAAGTTCGATAGTTGCACTAGAAGAAGAGACAGCCCAAGCAAGCACTCCATTACTTGAAACACGGAAAGCCATGCTGACTGCGATATTAGCTATCAGGACCGTGTTAGCGTTAGGTTTGTTGTGGTAGGTGGGTGTGTATGTGGGGGAGGTAAAAATCGAAAAGAAGGTGCACAGCTTTGATGTTGGGTGCGGTATCGATGAGCAAGCACGCCGTAAAGAAACGGGGAGCGGTGTACGGGTGATGAGGGAACTGCATGGCGTGCCCCCGTTCACTTACATAGCTTTTCACAAGTGGTTAGGCTATTGGGTGTTTTCAGCACAGCGCGGCTGACCGTTTTTTCCGGAATAACCATATACGAAGATACTACTTTTGAGAAGGGGCCGCTGTGCTGCTCGCGAAAGTGTGAAGCCGTGTAGAGTACTCTACGCTGATTCAAGTTGAAGCAATAGAAGGTTACGGTGGGGTGGTACTTCGAAGACGGTGGTGCTGCTTAATAACGAAGTTGAGACGACAAACTTTTTAAGAGTCGTCGCGTTTTGAGGGTTTCATGGTACTTAAGGTTTCTTCACGGCTGCGTGACGTGCTGCAACTTACTGTCGGCTAGCGTGGCGAACATGTCTTGCAGAACAGCCAGCTGCGCTTCCGCTTTTTCTAGCTCAGCCTCCAGCTCCTGCGCCGCCGCGGAGTTCTCCTTATGCAGGAGGGCGATCCTATCCAAGGCGTCGCCTTCGCTGCCGTGCGAGTCTGGAAGCAGCTTCACCAGCGCATCCACCGACTTCGCTGTGCTTAGAACCGATGCCGCCATGCCCTCAACCTCGGCGTTCACGCCTTCCCCAGAGGCCGGACCCGGCGGCGGCTCGGTATCCACAGCAGCGGGCGAAGCGTCGCGCTGAAGTGATCCGGATAAGTTACAAAACGTCGAGCACAGTAAACTAATCTGATCTTGGAGCTGAGTCACCGCATCCCCCATCCTTCCCCCGCTCTCCCGCCACCCCTGCCCTATATCGCGTTCGCCCAGCTGCTTCGAGCCGCCGTTACCGCTGACTCCCTTGCACTCTTACGCAAGCAAACGAGCGCTACCCTGGTTGATTGGCTGTGGTATAGCGACTAAGGATTGTCGTTGCGTTTTGTATTCCGAGGTTTGGTCTCAGAGAGCTATGAATCGTTTTGGGGTAAGCTATAAGGGTTTTCCCGCAACATCGCCGTCTCAACTACATGTACAGGTACATGTACAGCTCTTATTTTGTTTTCTATATATCGTTCTATTCGCGCGCCCGGGATATGGGACTGGCAGGTAATCCCGTACCAAAACTCTGTGCCTGCGGCGTTTCGCAAGCATGACTGAGACCAGAATAGGTTCGAAACAAACCTCAAACTGATCGTCGATCATGCTCGTGTGAGTGCATTACGTACCATTGTACGAGAACCGTACCGTACTGCGCTAACCCCACACGAGGCCAATGTTGGAGTTTCAGCAACTAAAACCTTCCAATATCAAGCAAGAGCTTCTACAACCCTATATTAAGCACAACCGCCGGCGGGCACTGACCAAGTGAAGGGCAAGCAAGGGTAAACATAGCACTATAGGGGACACAATTGTAAGTAATACTTACTAGTTAGCATTTACAGACAGCTATTGCAATACAAGCTATTCTTAGACGTTCTTAGTACAAGTCCCAACAAGACACAAATATAACTTAGACATTGGTCTCGTGAGTCTATATCAAGACGTCGCTAGGATGCAACTCTCCATTTCCTTCGTCCCGACACCACACCTCAAGCTGGTTATATGTGTGACAATCATATTTATGTGATTGTGACTTCAACTACCTTTACGTTAGCTGCCTTCCATGCTCATCGTGTATGCAAGGTTCAACATTATATGGGCCCCCACTACTACTTCAAGTCACGACTCACACGCGATAACTTTTTTCGGAGAGCATCAATCTACGACACCACTCCCGGAAGGCAACGCCCTTATTATTTTTTTTAAGACAGTGCTTACTCCTTGTATTGGCGTAAAACCCGCCAATACTAGCCTACTATTTTCCCCCCGATAAGCACAACCTAGACAACCGTTGAGAGCGAGAGGATAAATATGAGCTTCAGGGTTTTAAAAACTGAGGACGACGGTCAACCAACCACACATACCGCACTCGCTCTGTGGGAGAAGGTACATACAAGTCCAAGCCGAAGTCGGGGGGGGGGGGAGAGGGGGAGGGTTGGACACTAGTGGGTGAATACTCATATACATGGTGCGCGCTTGCCGCTACTTTAGCGTCAATCGTGCCGACACCGGAATATTACACCTTCCTTGACCTTGGTTGTCGCTTGTGCCCCACACTCATGGAGGATAAGGGAAAGGTACTTTGAGACGCCCCGGGAAAATACGCCGAGGGGCCGTCGGGCATCAAGCCGTATATCCGAAACCACCGTTAGGTGGCTCAAACCCACCTAGTGGATTTTTCCATTGCCTTGGCGTCGACTTACATCCATGCCGGCGAAACTCAAAAATACGCGGAAACCTATTAAGGAGCCCGACCTATAGGGGTCGTCGAGGAGTTCTCGCGACTCGCCGTCGCCTCCGCATGATGAGACAGCCATGACCTTGCTTATGGGGCAGCTTGCCATTATCAACAGCTGGCTTGACGAGCAAGTGGCATAGACAAAATTGTAACGACACCGTTATGCTTTGCGCGACGATCATGTGCCGGTCGCGGTCGACCCTTCTCCACAACCACCTCGATAGCCGCATGCCCAATTGTTTTTTCATATACATTTGGCACCTCGAAGTCACCCTCATTTGCATGCCCCTCGCGCTGGTCTAGAGCGCGTGGCGGTCGCCGCCCACTTATCGACAATGTGGTCGTTGGTACAACGGTTGGGGAGTCGTCGGATTCCGATAAGGACGCTATTATTGAAATTGGAATTCAAATTGTATTACAACAATATCGGCAAAGTGAACGGCCATCAATACTCTGTCATCTAGGACACTTAGGAGAGCGATTGGGCCGGGTACTCTTCGACCAAGTACACCTATCGACACACGTACCAGCAGCGTGTGCCGACGTTTCTCGGAGTTTAAAAACTATAAGCAACTAAGCAACCGCAGTAATTGCCACATTCCCCCCGCATAAGCATGAACAACCAAAAGGATTATAATCAAGAAAAAATAGATCTTAAAATACAGCCATTCGTCATGAAATGCAAAATGAAATTGCTGCTCGACCTTACCGATTCACGGCCCGCTCCCAACGAAATGGGGTGCCGACCGGCCTAGCTAGGCCGATCGGCGTTCGTGAGGGTTGACGGGCCAGCCTAATCTAGCTCCCGCGAGACTTCGGTGTTGCCGGAGATAGGAGGGGGAAGTCTAGCGAAAACAACTCTTCGCGCGGTGGCTCGTCGATCCCGCCGTCGCATCCCGTAAGCCCAGTCCCAGGATCGTTGCCGCTCCCCATGTTGCGGCTTTTCAACTTGTCGAGGTCTCCCGTCACGTCGAGGGTATGTGGAGGGCGCCAAGACAGCAAGACCAAAAAAAGCTAGCGCTCCTGCCGCCTCGCTAAAAAGTTTCCCCGGCCATTTCCTCAGCCATTTCTGTGCTGGTACCCGGGTACTAATTCGGAAGCCAGCCATCGATCGTACCCTCCTTCCACCGTTCGCGCATCCGTCGAGCACCCTCGTTTCGAGTGCGAGCCTCCGCGCTTGCCCGGGCTCGCACTCTCTAATATAGGTGTACCTATCGATACATAGTGGGTAGCGGAAGAGTAGTGCATGGTCGCAATTGACTTTACATATCGTAAAACGTTTATTTGCTGTAACATTAGATGACAATGCTAGTAATAACCAAAAAAGCATTGTCGGATCCAAATAGCCGCGGGGGTGCGGAAATTATTCGAGACCCTTCATATTGTTAGCACTAGCATCCCGTCGCCTAGTACTCATGTACAACGTAGCTATTTGTCATCCTAGTACTTAGTCTTATGCTATTAGCGGTACTCTATTCCCTATTAGTGGCGGTCGACCGGCCCGGTGCCTTCGCCGGCCGCCGTCTCACTCCTCTCACTTCTCTAGTCACCACAGCCGGCCCCCTTGTGGGGCCGGCACGACCTCCGTGTAACTATCCGTTCCCAACTCTAACACATACCGGGGTTTGCAGCGGCGGCTGATCCTCATGACCGCCGCCGCTAGACCACGCCGCTCCTCCCCTCGCAAAACTCCTCATATTGGTAGTTATGTAGTGTTGCCCCCCCCCCCCCCCCTCGGTGAGCTTGACGTCGACATACTGGTCGACGAGTAGCGAGCGCCTTTCCCCGGCGATGCTTCCCAACTATCCGCCGCTAGCTCCAACATCGTCAACCTACTGCTAATCCATCCGTACGCTCCTCGCCAAAAACATGTCACAGGTACGTGCCCCATTCCACCAAATGGGGCGATATCTGAGAGTATTAAGTGGCGAAAAAATATCGGATGGGCAGAGCGGGAGGTCTTGGAGCCGGTAGAGTACAAATAATATTTACAAGTGCCCTCCGTATCGAGGCTGCTAAGAGGGTAGGCGGGGGCTAAGAGGGCCGACAACGCGATCCGCGGGATCAGCAGCTGTCGGGAAAGCCATGTACATAGGGCTTTTGAAAAACATTTTCTGTGCAATACCGGCGCCAAGATCTCCCCCTCGGCTCGTCCGATATCTTTTGTCGCGGTTAAATACTACTTGATACAATCCTACTTTGAGGGGGTGGGGCATGTACCTCAAGAGCGTTTGATGGCGAGGAGGGTAGGGGTGGCGAGGAGCGCGAGGATGGCGAGGAGGGTGGGACGATGGCATTGGAGCTGGTGGTGGTCAGCCGGGAAGCAGCGCCAAGAAAGGGCGCTCACTAGCCGTAGACAAACCTTGCGCCAGTCGAACCTTCCCGGGGGTGAGGCACGACATGGCACGTGCCGGTAATCTGTCGCAAGCGGAGGATCGGCTAGGTGAGGCGGCGGCGATCCTGAGGATCAACCGCCGCCGGAAAGCCATCTACGGGGGGCTTTTTTGGAAACTAAAGTAATGTCCGTACCCGGCGTCGAACCAATTGAGAAGGAGCACCATGACAAGGCGCTCACGAGCAGACTACTACGTCGACAAGCTACATCTCCAAGGGGGGGGGGGGGGGGGGGGGGGGGGGGGGGGGGTGAGAGCGTAAGCTTGGGCGGCAAGGAGGTTGGTCGCGACGGGGAGAGCGACACGATCTAGCGACGACGACCCGGAAAACCCCGCACGGAGGGTTTTGATGAATTTCCGTGCACCCGCTGCCCGACGGATCCGACTACGGCGACGTGCCCCCCCCCCCTCCCCTTTTTCGACACCCAATACCCCGACAGACCTACAAACAGAGATTGTGGGCCTAGGTGAGCGCGGAGGCCCACGCCCAAAAGAGGCTGCTCGGTGGACGCGCGATGAGAGGGGGGAGGGTACGGGCGCAGGTCGGACTACCAATCATGTATCCGGGTATCAGACATTGGAAAAACCGGGGAAATAAACGGGGAAAATTCAGACGCGGAGGCAATAGCGCCAGTTTTTCCTTATGTTTGTGTGTCTCGGTCCCCCCCACTTGCCCTCGAGGTGACGGGGGACCTCGACAAGGAGGACCGTCGCGTCGGTAGGCGCGGCAACGACCTTGGGGTGGGACTTACGGGATGCGGCGCCGCGGCGGCGGGATCGACGAGCGACCACGTGAAGAGGTTTTTTTTTGCCAACCTTTCCCCTCCTACCTTCGGCAAGACCGAAGTCACGCGGGAGCTAGATTAGGTTGGCCCGTCGCCCTTCCCGAACGCCGATCGGCCTAGGTCGGTCGGCACCCCGGTTCGGTGGGAGCGGGCCGTGCATCGTGAAGGTCGAGCATTAGTTCAGTTTTGCATTTCTTGACAAGTGGATTTATTATTAGACATGTTCTTATTGATTACAGATTGTTTTACGTTTTTACTGCTTAGGCGGGGGGGCAGTGGCAATTGTTGCGATTGCTTGCAGCTTTTTCACTCCCAAGGAACGTCGACACACATTGCAGATAGGTGTGTCGATAGGTGTACCTGGTCGAAGAGATCCGGTCTAAACTTGCTCGTAAGTCATGTATGGCTGAGTCTAGAGGGCCGATAGATGGCTGCCGGTCCGGTTTGACGGTTCGCTATGAACAATTTAAATTTCAATTTCAATCACAACTACCTCCAATTATTAGCTGCAGTACTACCGTACTAGCAATGATATTTTCCAAGCTGCAAGACGCCGGGTCGCGCTTCTTAGAGGCGACACCATCACGGCTTCTTCATCTAACGGGCTTCCGCGAGACGTGACGCTTCAAGACTAATGGCGAGCTAGGCTTACTTGGCTACGACTTTAACCAACGCACTAGAGGGAGAAGACAATTTAATAGTTTTTTGCTTTACATGTATTCAATTGTGTTGCAGCAGTTACGCTCTCGCGTATTCGTTATGCATTACTCTAGTATAACTTTATACAAAGAAAGCCCTCATAAGCACCAAAGGAGAATAAAGGGGACGCAAAGAAACCCAAGTCCGCAGAGCATTGAGGCATGCATCAATAAGTGCACCACCCCCGTGCATTAGTCGTAACTATTTTTGCGCAGCATGCGGGAGCAAATTGCCACATTACCTTCCTTTCTCTTTAAGCGGCGAATAAATAGCGACATCAATTCGGGAATTATTTAGTAATATTGTCCCATGAACATGCCTTTTGCGTTTAGTGGGCCTTGAATATGTACATAGTGTTTGTACACGACCTCTGGAGTCGACGATCTTACTAAACTCTCGGTCATGACACTCTGAGCCTACCCAAGAAGTGAGTTGTTGTATCAATTATTGCTTGATTGCATGGTGTAGTGCGTAGAAAACGAAGAGTTTTATGAGTGCAATGGATGTAATGAGTACGAACTTGTGTTGTACTGCGCAATGGAAATGAGCGACAACAAATGCAGGTTTTCTAGGCGCGTAGCACCATGCTTTAAGGCAACGACTTGTGGGTCGGTCGCCATTCTCTCTCGAGAAACACTTATTGGCAATCTTGCCCCCCCCCCCCCCCCCCCCCTTGTTAAACGATTGGACTAATTCGAGGTTACCAATGCTTGGCGATTGGCCCCAAATTTTTAGATGCGATAGCGCGTACAACAACGATACCCTTGTCTTGCAGGTTTGGTGATGGGTCAATGTACGTCCTCCCTTGGAGGTTGCGTCACCCCCGCGGAACGCCGCCCCATATTACTCCATGTAACTACAACCCCCTGAAATCTCCCCGGTGATTTAGGACGTGGAGCGTGGTGAGCACGTGCGGAGGTAGAAGAGAAAGGAGACAATACTACGAGTATAAGGTGTGTGACGAGTACCGTCATGCAACAATACGTTGATGGACATTGTGCAAGTACTCGTTACTAATTACAATTCGTGCTTTTCCATCGTAAGGACGTACAACGTGGGAACGTCTCTACTGCAATTTAGCAAGGGTTTTGATGCGTAGTGTACTACAAGTACCTCCCAGTACGTACAAGTACGCACAGTAAATATAACTTGCCATATGACATGCCAAGCGAGGTTTCCAATGCATAATGTGGTTTCCTAGACTGGACGAGCCGCGTCGCTAGTCTATAGATGACGGTTGGAAAGCCCTAGCACCTAGCACGAGAACCGAGCGGGAACATTTGCAAGCTATCTAGGCGGAAGGCTATTTAAAGCGTAGTGCAGTAGAGAAAGGTGGCAAAACCTTTTAACAATTCCCTTTGATTGATTACAATATACTGCTTAACACTTACCGTAAGACAACTTCTCAATTCTCCCTCCATGTGCACTTCCACCTTGCAAAAGAGCAGCGACAGAACAAAACAGAACAAAACAGATTTGTGTTTGCAGTTAGCCTTCCGAAGGCTAACCGCCACACTTGTTTCGGAGCTCTTTGGTCGACGCACGTTGTCGTTGTCGCGTGATTTGCTCGACGTTGCTTTCTTGATTCGAAATGGCTTCTATTGGATATGGTCATTACGTGGTGGTCGTACTGCATTTTGGTGGTTCCGTAGCCTCCAACATTAAGTTCGTTTTACATCGTGAACCTCGTACTTGTGAAATTTGGTTTCTTGTTGGTTCGGTTTTTCCTAACGAAGAGCATGTCGATGCCGTTGTTCATGAGTTACACGAGGAAACTGGCCTTGTTTTGACTCTTGATGACTTCACCGTGTTGAGTGACGCTCTGGTTCGCGTCGCATTACCTAAAGGGCAACGTCAACTTGTTTACGTCTTTTCTGCGTCTTTACATGTTCGCTTCGTAACGGCTTACTTACGCACACATGCTCAGCTCGAGCACGTTGTTATTGCCCAGTCGACTATTAATCCGGATGGTTCTTATGTCGTACCGGCAACGATTGACATTGACGGTCTTTCTCTTACGCCGGCCAAACATGGGCTACTTCCAGCTGTAAAGCGTAAGTATGAGTTACTTCATTTTGATTACGCGACACAATGGGAGACTTTTCGCCGTTATGTTTATACACACCAAGTACTCTGCCATGACGATACGTCGTTACCGAAGGAGTTTCTCTTCTACTCTCGGTTTTCTTCCGTTGAATATGGCTTTGTGTGATTGCTTATCCGAGGCTGCATCAACCATTTGCGTGGTTTGACTCCGACTGATCTACGAGTGGGAGTTCCAGCCCCCTTCAACCAACTTTGATGTCTACCCGTAACTCTTACTGAAACTCAACGTATGGATGCGATTAATTCTAAGTTTCGGTCTGACCGTGAACCGCGTGAACTTAAGATTGGCTCGAGGCACAACCGCTTCGCTTCGTCTTGCTTGGAATTTCCGTTGATTCTTACGACGCAATGATATGTGTTACTTCACAGTTTTCTTGACCCCTAAACATTTGGTGGCTGAACCGTAAACAACAAGCAGCCATTCCGGCTTCTTTTCACTCATTGGTGGAGGGGCTTCGTAAGACGTCCTTGCTACCCAACATTCAGGATACGCAATTAATGCAATGTTATGAATTACGCATGGTAACATGAGTTACGCCGCCTACACCCAGCGGCTCACCGACTTTATTTTACGGAGGTCCCGTCAACAATTGACAGATGACCTTCAATGTGTTCGCTTCATTAATGGACTAACTAAATTCCAGCTGCATACCCAACCCAAGTCACATCGTCCACAAAGGGGATACAAATTCAAACTCGTGGAGATGCAAAACTTCCTCAATGACGTCGTCACCGACTCCCCCCATCTGGGTGGTGTTAGGTCAATAGCTGCCCCGTCGACAACACGTGGAGGCGGAGAACCTACCAAGAAGCGCACTTACGAGGACCCCTCAGTAGGAGCCTCGAAAATCTGAAAGCGCAATAATAGTGGCAGAGGTCATGGTTGTGGAGGAGGGCAAGGTGGTCGTGGCCGAACTTCTCCAAACACGGGCCGAATTGACTTCAACGCCATAGCCGGAGCTTTCACCCCTCAAGAGCGTAAGCGTCATATTGAAGAGAGACTTTGCTTCAAGTGTCACAAAAAAGGACACCGTCTTTTCCCGTGCCCGGAGTTGAAAGGCAAGGAGGCGATGGGTGCTCCTTCGAAGAAACAATGATGTTGGCATGGCTGCTCTACTGACGAACTGGAGCAGCCGGCTGAATCTACTCCTAGCGACATAGGTCGTCGAAACTCTTTCGGCTTCTCCATCGACTACGGTCGCGACTCATGCAACCCTAGTAGCATGTCGTCGTCGTCATAACAAGCAGAGAGAGAGAGAGAGAGTCATAAACCAGTAATTGGACGTTCGATTGATATGAAACTGTTGACTCTAGTTTTGTGCCTCTGCACGCACGATTTGACTTCACTTTGGAGGGCTGTGCTAATGACGAGGGTCTAAACTCGCACGGTGATTTACCTCATTGTTCGCCGAGTGATTCGATCATGGAGAGAGATTTGTCCGATGAACGTGTGTTCATTAATCCACCATGGGAGGTAGCTGAATAGATTGGACGCCATTTTGACAGTTGTCGTCGTACCGCTCCAACATCTACAATGGGAATCTTTGTTCTTTTTAAGTGGGCTAAGTTCAACGAGCTCACTCGACACTGGAAATTTTACCAAAAAATCTTTGCTCGCCAGTCACTTGATAATCCTACTCAACAAAAGGTGGTTGCTCAAGCTCCTTGGCATGCTCGACTTTGGTTAGTCGACGTTGATTGTGCTTTTTAAGATCATGCACCGACTACAGTTCTTGGCCAACCCACCTCGGTACGTGTACCTCCTGACGACACGGAAGAGTCCATCGCTACGCTAGCACAATTTTCTTCGACAGTTACCGCCCTTTTAACGGACCTCACGGAAGCTCGGCCGTTAATTCGACTGAGCCGATTGTGAAAACTCGTGATGATTGACAGCTTGATTCTGGCATGGTCGACTGCTCTGCGACTCTTGTCTTCGTGCTTGAAGACTTTATAAGACGCTTTGCTTTGCAGACTCGTAAGTCTCCAACCAAGACTCATGTCCGACTTGCTAACGGTCAACGTGTGACATCTTCGACTGTCTGCGATGTTACTTTTGAGTTGGCTCGCCATGAATTTCACCGATTGTTTTACGTCTTACGTGATTTACGTGTTGCTGAATTGGTAATGGGATTACCATGGCTTGATGGGGAACAAGCCTCTTTGCAATTTGGCACTACGCATGTTTTCACCCTGATGGATGAGACAATAGTGGAGACTAAGCTAGAGGAGCGACGTCCCGAGTGTCTACTAATGTCGTATACTGAGGTTCAAAAATTTATGCGCAAGACGCTACGCAGCAAGGGACGTAATTTGAGTTTTACGTAATTGAAGTTACCCGAGCAGCAACCCAACCATCTGAATTTCACACGGGAGAGGAGCATACGGAAGACCAACGTGAAAACTTCCGGTCGTTACTCTTTGATGACTTCCCGGAGTTATTGCAGCCCGTTAATTCGCCGCCTATAAGTCGGCCGTGGGATCACCCCATTGAAACTATTGGCCCGATGAAACGCAAGCGTCTTAACATAATGTCACCTTCAGAGCGCGCTAAGCTTAACCGACAGCACAAAGACGCCATGGACGCTGGTCTCATTCGCCCCAACCCTAGTGAGTTCGGCTCGGCAATTCTCTTTGTGCGTAAAGCTTATGGCTAGTTATGCTTGTGCATTGACTACCGTGGAATGCACGAAGCTACGCGTAAGGACGCCTACCCACTTCCGCGCGTGGACGACACACTCGATGAACTTAATGACGCAAATTTATACACGCATCTTGACCTCTCGTATGGCTTCTGGCAAGTTCGCGTGCTTGATCAAGATGTCCACACGACTGCTTTTCAGACACCTGATGGCTTAATGGAATGGGTCGCCATGCCGTTCGGACTGTGCAATGCACCATATAGGTTCTAGAGGATAATGAATGACACTCTTGTCGAATTTTGACATAAGTTCGTTACTTTCTATCTCGACGACGTCTTTATTTTTAGTCGCACTCTAGAGGAGCACCTAAAGCACCTGCGTTTGGTTCTTCAGAAACTAAAGGAATAGGGCTTGAAGCTACGTCTTACGAACTGCTTCTTCGGCCTTCATGAGATGGACTATCTTGGCTACACAGTGTTTGCTAGTAAAATTTCAGTTTCGACAAAGAAAGTCGAGGCCGTTGTAGACTAGCAGAAGAAGGTTCGCAGTTTTGTGTAATTCTGCAACTTCTACGCCAAATTTATTCATCATTTCAGCGACCTTACGGCTCCATTGACGGACTTACTGCGGAAGTCCAAGCCACAGAAGGTTACGCTGACGCCTGCCTGCTCGGAAGCCTTCGAGACTCTCAAGTTACGGCTCATTTCCATGCCGGATCTATCCGGAGGTCTGCTCGGACGCGACGTTCACCGTGGCTACATATGCTTCGTCAGTGGGACTTGCAACATTCATGTTGCACGATCAAGGAGGAGGACTTCAACCAATCTCTTACTAGGCGCGTAAGCTGAATCCAGCTGAGCGTGGCAATACCTACTCTGCGTACGATTTAGAAGCTTTGGCCGTATACGAAGCCGTCAAGAGGATGTTACCTTGAAAGATGCTCTAAGTTCATTGTCGTAAAAGACCACGACACACTGCGACATGTGCTCATGCAACCGAACAACATGTTGAACAAGCGGCAAGCACGATATTTGCGGGACTTGCAACCGTTTAAGGGCTCGATGACACTTGCTTATCGCAATGAGCCATGCACGAAGCTAGTCCGTTAAGTCGGCGTCCAAACTTCGCACCTTAGGCCACAGTTCCATTATTTTGGGATGGCGAGGTTCCGTCAGAACGACAATTACGACGAAAGTCACACCTGCTATTAGAATACGCACAATTAAACTTAATGACGGTTAACGCGTTGCAGGTGAGCCATGAGCTCGCTGATCTCATTCGCGAGGGGTACTCCCAAGACTCGTTTTAAGGGGACGAGGGTTAGTGGACGAAAGACAGCCGGATAGAAGCCAGAGCTGGGGATTTTTGGCGCCAAAATCGCCTTTGTATCCCGCGGAACTCTGAACTCCGACTGAGATTGATCACATAGCTCCACGAAAGTTCGTTAGCTGATCACAAAGGAGTTGCTAGCACTCTTGCTATAACGCTCGACAGAATTTCGTGGAAACGAATTCGCCAAGACGTGAAAGAGTTTTTAGAGCGCTGCGTCGTGTGTCGACGAGCAAAGATTCAACCACAAATGGCAGTGACTCTTTACCCATTGCATGTTCCACCTAGACCGTGGCACACATTTGGTCTTGACTACTTGACACACTTGCATATGAGCAACGGCTTTGACAATGTACTAATTGTGGTCGATCATGTGACTCGAATGGCCCATTTCATGCCGTGTACAGAGAGCGTTACTGCCGAAGAAACTGCAACTTTGTTTTATAGGGAGTCTACCGATTGCAAAGAGTGCTTTGCGTGTTGCTCAGTGACCGCGACCCGAAAACGTTAATGGCCTTTGGCAAACACTTTGGCGTCGCCTTGGAACGCGTCTGAATATGTCTTAAAGTCGACACCCGGAGACGGATGGACTAATGGAGCGCGTCAACAATATATTTCAGCAGCTTCCTTGTTGCTTCTATTGGTACGATGGATCTAAATGGACAGGCATGTTACCTCAAGGGGAATTTGCTTCACATCGCTTCACGTGCACTCGGAATTGAGCACACTCCCTTCGAGGCTTACTTTGGGCTCTCTCCAAAGGAGCACCTTGATTTGTTGTTCAACATGCGGCCTTCCATTCCGGTTTCGCAAGACGCGTCAGCGCGATTACGATTGTTACATGAAATACATGCTCTGGCACATTCGGTGTTACAGTTGCAAAGAGACGAGATGCAAGCACGCTCAAAACCGTCGACAGTCCCACACTTCGTCAGAGGAGACAATGTTAAAGTTGTTACTACGAATCTCTTCTTACGTGGACAAACAAACATGAAGCTACATTACAGACACCTTGGACCTTTTACATTGGAGGAGCAGATTGGAAAAACACATGTGCATACTAAAGCTGCTAGCGACAGTACGCTTACATAATGTGTTTCATGTGAACAACTTGCGACCCTGCTCTACCGCTCCACTACGACCCGTTGTTCCGGTAACTGTTCCTCAAGGAGACGATGATGAATTCGAAGTCTTTCACATCTATGATGTGTGCATCAAGTCATTACATGGACGACGAGGCAAATATATGCTTTTCATGACGCACTTCATTGATGACGACATTCCACCTGTCATGCACCGGCTGAACGAGGTTCATCGAACTAAAACGTTACAAGATTTCTTGGAGACGCCTCAATGGTACAAGTTTGCCAAGACTCATGCGTACATTGACTTTATGCACGCTTACCCTACGCGCATTCATGTGTCACAGTAACTCCTTCAGTAAAGAAGCTTAGACCACGGAGGTCTGCCTCACGGCGGCCTCAAGCTCTGTCAAGAGTGGGAAGGTACGAGTGTGACGAGTACCGTCATACAACAATACATTGATGGACATTGTGCAAGTACTCGTTACTAATTACAATTCGTGCTTTTCCATCGTAAGGACGTACAACGTGGGTACGTCGCTACTGCAATTTAGCAAGGGTTTTGATGCGTAGTGTACTACAAGTACCTCCCGGTACGTACAAGTACGCACAGTAAATCTAACTTGCCATATGACACGCCAAGCCAGGTTTCCAATGCATAATGTGATTCCCGAGAATGGGCGAGCCGCGTCGCTAGTCTATAGATGACGGTGGAAAAGCCCTAGCACCTAGCACGAGAACCGAGCATGATCATGATGTGCAAGCTATCTAGGCGGAAAGCTGTTTAAAGCGTAGTGCAATAGAGGGAGGTGACAAAACCTTTTAACAATTCCCTTTGATTGGTTACAATCTACTGCTTAACACTAATAGTAAGACAACTTCTCAGTTCTCTGTCCATGTGCACTTGCATCTTGCAACAAAGCAGCGACAGAACAAAACAGAACAAAACAAATTTGTGTTTGCAGTTAGCTTTCCGAAGGCTAACCGCCACAAGTGGCTGGAGAGAAGTCGTACTTGGAGTGCTTATTTCGAAGTGGCCGGTATTGTAGTAGATCATGAGTTTGTTAACAAATTGAGACATTACTTGCCACTTAGATTCTTTCCTTTTCGTCAGCCAACGCCCGTGTCCTGACCACCTCAGTCTGTACACTCTTGAGCCTACCCAACAAGTGAGTTGTTGTATCAGGTCCTACTATTATTGAAGCAGGACTATATATAAATAAAAATGCCTTCCTGTTCCTCGGGCTTAGGTTTTTTCCTCGTTTCTTCTTTTTGCTTATTTGTGGCCTCCACTGCTTTTCATTATAAGCAAATTTTGTAACAATATGTAAATAAAAAACAATAGTATCCCCGGGGCGCAAAAAAAAAAAAACATTATAATATATTAAATGGTTTATGCCTGTGCTGCTGCCACGCTGGCGGTTTGACACACGCCTGGCACGCACCTTTCCGAAAGAGCGTCTCTTCTACCCGTGCCGGCGCTAGCAGACAACGCGCGCGGTCTTTGTATGTGGACGGTTCATTCATTGTCTGTAACTACTACACTAAGTTGTTTCAATAGAACCAGAACTACTAACCATCACTAATATACTAATATGGACGAAATCAATATCGGTACTTACTACAGTACTTACACGGACGGTGACCGTTCGTTTCACGGTCAGAAAGGCGAGGTCCTTTAAGTCAATACAGGCTGGAAATTTGTTTAACGGTCCATAACATTTAGTACTTACGCTGAACAAAAAAACAATGGCACGTGAATACAGCAAGTAGTATATAATCTTGATCAATGGTGAAAAGCGCAGACAGCCTGACAGTCTTTGCAGTCGTGGCCCGCTGTGGCGAGAGTCGCCACGCATCACCCTGTCAGCGCATGTATGACACGCGCCCAAGGGCCACTTGGTCACAGTCTTGCGGGTACACAACTTTTGGAGATACCTCTCTCCATCCACAACGTCTACTCCCTCTCACCGTCTCTTCAGTCAAACTGCTCCTACCATTAGTAGTCGGGATATTTGCATTTGTCTGTGTATCCTTAGCTGTCTCTTCTCTCTCGTGCCTCAGACATGGCGTCATTAGGGATGTGCCGCGTTCGGGCGGGGGGCTGCCAGGGAACGCGCGTGGGACGTGCACCGTTGAGACTGCGGTCACCAGCTTCTCGTGCATCCCTGGGGACGGATTTTTCCCAAGCAGCCGCTAGCTCTAGTGGGAGAATACGCGAGTTTCCAGAATTTGCTGTGTCGGAGCGAAACGTGAAGGCTGACTCGCATGGAAGGGGAAACTGCGGCAGCCTGAGCGCATATACTTTGCCAGTTCACCGCAGTGCTGTCAGCCCCCGAGCTCTGCCGTCCTGGTTTGAATTTGCCATACGCGACGTTGTCACCAGTCTCGGACGTGCCCCATTTGTGCAAGCTATTTACGAAGCCCAACCTGGACGGAGAACGCAGTTTGTGACTCACGCTTTCAGTGACCAAATGGCCGCCGACCCAACGGTACCGCCAACTCCTCGCAACGCCGCACGCACGCACGTGTCTCCTGTCGTAAATACAATTCGGGTTGTATATTTCTGTCGACCCAGAAAGTACATCATACCCGGTACCGTCTGTGAAAAACGCCATAACCGGAACGAGTTGCTGTATTGCCCAGACAATATTACATGGCGCCCTATGTGAGTAATCGTTATTGATAGTTTTTTCGCTCTATATGTATTTTGACCGTCGTGACTCGTTGTGACAGGCGTTTTCTGGACTCGCCAAGTCGGAGAGCTTTGGCGTGGCGGACACCCTAATATACGTGCACAAGGTGTCCAACGACGTGAAGTGTTTGCACCTCCACGCCGGGTTGACCCCTTGCGGGCGCGAACTTCCCGACGGCGGGTGCGACAAAGTGAAGGAAGTACTTCTACGAGAGGGGCTTGTGGGCGAGTGCGAAGACGAAGGGCTGCAAGATCCGCCTTTTTCCGGTCAGCCTTCCGAGAGCGATTTTTGGGGACTTGTAATTCAGTCACGAGACGAGGGGCCCGGCGGCTGCTATTTGTTAAAGACAACACAAAAAGTGGGCGGGGAGTGCAAGTGCACGCACTACTCGCTCACCCGAGTCTGCGAGGGCGTCCCGCTGGAGCAACAGTTTATCAAGGCGTGGACCGGATGACGACCACCGTTATTCTGAGGAATAAAAAGGGCGAATGTATGAATAGCTATGAAACGTTTTTGGGTAGGATATAGGCAATGTCGATTTGATATATGATTACCCCTCAAGGAGGTTATCACCCTGAAGCGCTGAAGTGGGTGATAGAGTGCCTCGAAGATGGAATGCCAAGAACCAACCAAACCGTGTACGATGATAATGTGCCTCAGCTGATAGGAAGGGCGAGGTGCTGGGTATTTTACAATGAAAGATTGCCCCCAATAAAGAGCCCTGTAAAACAACAGACTGATCAATTGAATTACATACCCGGATTTGCTGCATTTGCCCGTCTAGACATCCTATGGTGCCCATTAGCATTCAAAATCGAGAGTTAAGCATCTCCAGCATGTGCTCCCGGCCTTTCTCTCGCCGCTTGTCATCTTTCGTCTTCCGCACCTTCAGTTTTATCTGGAATGAGACACCAGCGAACAATAATAGTTTAAACCGTTAAAAGCCACTCCTCCACACACACCAGTCTGATAACTGTCAGCATGGCTGATCATCCGCCTAAATACCTTCTTGCCCGAAACAACGCTTCGCCTCTCCCTCTCATCATCAGAATCCTCCCTACTCCGCTTTCTGTGCTTCTGCTCAACAGTTCATTCGAAATTGGGTTGTCAAGTAACTGCCTCTGCTGCAAATGTTACCAAATGAATGGCTATGGCCTACATGCATCAGTGTTATCTCATCGTACAACACACACACACACACCCTCCACCTCTCACACCTTCCACCTACCTTTTTATCTTTTGACTTAGACTTTCTCTCCTCCTGCGCGCACAAAAGCAATGGAATATGTCATGATATAGAATAGAGGAGAATAAAAGGGCGCACAAGTCGGAACAACATCAATCAACAATGGCAGAGTGTTAGGAAAAGCGGCACACACACACACACACACACACACACACACACACACACACACACCTTCCCTTTCTTCTTTTTATCCTTTCGCTCCTTGTGCCTTTTCTTAGCCTTCCTCATCTCCTTGTCCTCGCTTTGCCTTTTCTCAGCACCTTTACCGCCCCCATCCTCACCACCCATACTTCGCCCTGGGAACGCAGGGCGAGGTGGATCAGCACTAAACAAACACAGTGCTTCTTCAAGCGCTTCTACAAGTGCTTCTTCAAGCGTGACTGCGTTGCGAATACAATAAGCATTTGCCCCTCTTTTCAAACATCCGAATGCTGCATTGGCATGATAACTGCATTGCTGTAACACAATGGCCAGTGACGCAGTGTAGAGGGCGTGTACAACTAAGGAGGCAACGAATGCACGCAGACTTGGCTCGTCACCACTGCTCTGTTGCAACCGAGCGCCTCTCACCTTCGTCGCTGCTGGAACCAGTGCCTGAGCTCGCGCTGTCGCTCTCCGCCCCCTTCCTTCCACACTCACTCCCATCTCTGCTGTCATCGCTACCACTATTCCTTCCCATAGCTAATCACTCGCGCATGCCCTGCTGTGGTGCGTTCCCCAAACCTCTTCAGCGAGACACGGCCTCCTTTCGGATTAGAAGCAGCGAGGTTCCCACAAACTGACCAGTCAGGCAGACAGAGCTATCACAGCAAAATATCTCAATGTAACAAGGACGAGTAGCTGTCTGAAAGTAGCACAGTACGTACCCGGTAAGGCTATGTTGCGCACGGCGCAGTGAGCGGCAGACTGGCGAAGCGAGGCACTGACACAGCGCGGTAAATACGCGATAGAAATTGCGTCGGTCCGGGGAGCTTCCCAGACGTTCGTTTGGGGTGCTGCTGTGGCTGAGAAAGCGCTGGGCCCAGCTTTTCTCCAACCGCCGCCAGCCACACCTGGTTTGGTTATGCCGAGAGAGAGGGAGTGACATCCAACCCGGCGTTCTGGGGCGGATACTAGTTAGGCGTGCGCCAAGTAATAAAACCCTGCCATACCGTTCATTGGACGGGTACTCTTCCTCGGGCTTACCTGTACAGGTACCTGCAGGCCTGTGAGATTTTTTTCCCGATGCCTTTTCCTCACCCTTGCTATTTGCTCGGTGATTTCCAATCCTTTTTGTTTTAAGATTTGTTTTGGGCACTGATGATGCCTTTATTGCGAGCCGGATTCCAAGTTTGCTGCTTGATTCCGCCTCCGCGATTCTTCTCAAGCTCATTAGTGACGCGGGTTAGATTCCTGGGATGGTATTATACCGCTCAGCTACATCCGCCCAGGGTTTCGGATCTCTTAATCTTGCTTGGGAGCGTGAGGGGTTAGGGCTACAGGTATGTGCCGGGTAGTTATTAGGGTTTCCCTTCCCTCTTATTTATTGTCTCTTAGGCTGGCCACAGAGGAATAGCGGAATAGCGATAGTGTGTGTTGGAAGAAAGGGCGGTACGGGGACATTTTTAATTTGAGCTGGTTTTCCTCGTTATTTCCCAAAACTTCGGAGAATTAATCAATTCTCCTGATTATGGGGACATTTCGAGGGTGTTCAGCCAATTTAAGGTTGTTTCCCTGCTTACCCGAAACACCCCGAATCATCCGGTAATCCTCCGGTAATCATTCGGTATTTACAATTTGAGGTTGTTTCCATTATGGATAGCATTAGAAATTAATTAAACTTTAAAATAAGTTAACTGCAGAACTTAAAGTTGTTACTGCAAATTACTTAATCCTTAGGAGTAATTTCCCGAAGCTTTGCTGGAGAATTACGGGGACATTTTTCGAATATCACATCATACCATAAATGTCCCCGTAATTCTGTACGGGACAGATCCTTAATAAATAAAAGTCTTTTATCGAGAACTGCGATGGAATAATATTGCTCGGGAATAAAATCAAGAAGATCGGAAAAAGGAATTGTTTGTATTACAGATTGATATTTTGCTGCGCTGTGCTCCGTTCAGGAATTCTTCGTGCTCCGTTGCTTGCTTGAGTTGTTGTTTACACGCACGAGTTGATTGTTTACTCGTAACAGAGTCCGACATTGGAATCGAACCGCCGCCTCCCGGCACCCTTGCTTTCGCCTATCTCTATCCACACAGTCTTGGCATCGAGGAATGCTAGGGGAATTATTGAGACGGGGCCACTCCGGTTGACACAATGCGAATATTATAATATCATAAACTGAACAGATAAAGGTACCGGTACGGGTAGTCGCTACATCAAATGGTGCAGATATACATATTTTTACAATAAAATCATTAAAATAATATGCTGGTGCGTTTGATAAAAAATAATAAAAATATGGGATTATAGTACAAGAATAATAAGTGACAATGGGACGAGTTCTCACCGATGCCCAACGCGAGCGCAAGCGCGAAACAGACCGCCTTTACCGTGAAGCCAATCGCGAAAAATATCAAGAATACTATCGTCTATACAACGAATTACATCGTGATGAAATGGCGGCAAGTCGTTGTCGATTTCGCGAAAGGAACCCCGACTACAATCGCGAGTATTATCGCCGAAAAGTAGAATCTACGGGACGGTCCGTGCGCCCGACCCGTGGACGACCAAGGAAATCAGATGCAGCACCTTCGGCAATTTCAAACGCACCATCAGAAAATTCTAAACCCCCGGCAATTTCAAACGCACCATCAGAAAATCCGAAACCCCCGGCAATTTCAAACGCACCATCAGAAAATCCGAAACCCCATGCAATTTCAAACGCACCATAAAAAATCCGAAACCCCCGGCAATTTCAAACGCACCATCAGAAAATCCGAAACCCCCGGCAATTCCAAACGCACCATCAGAAAATCCGAAACCCCCGGCAATTCCAAACGCACCATAAAAAATCCGAAACCCCCGGCACTTTCAGAATTTCCGGGGTGCGTTTAATTTGGGATAATTCTTTTCTAGGGGATAAATAATATACCCAAAGATCACCAGCGAAAATGTCTATCCGAGTGCCTTCCGTATCCGAGCTTCCAACCGCGGCCTACTACCGCAACCTATACCAAAACACTATGACTGAAGTGTTACGTGAATCGGCGGCCGCGCGTACTACAAGCCGCTATCCCCCCGCGCTTCGTGCCGCCAATGAGAGACGTCGGGCCGAGGCCTTGGCTAGGCGTCAATCGGGGGCATATACTCCCTCGGGCAGGAGATCCCGGGCCCGATTCACCCCGGAGGAGAGAGCCGCGAGGCGTCGTGAGGTTCTCCGTCGCAATGTGGCCAACCGCAACCTACTTCGTGATATTTTGGCCACCGATATAAATGATACCCCTAGCCGACCCGTGCTGACATCCGAAGAGCGCGCCACCCGGAAAAGGCTAGGCGTGGGGGCACGGAAGATTGCTGCAGCCCTCAAGCGCATTCGGGAGGAACGAATGAAACGATCTAGGCCAGTATTCTTGCGCCAAGTTACCCCGGCCCGCTTTCCTTCCACCCGCTCCTTGTATTATGAAGCTACAAACCACTTTCAAGTCATCAACGGAGTCCGGATTGAGTTGTACCGACTTTTGTTCAACCACCCAAGCGGCCTACGATCTTTTAAGGTGTGGCTAACAGTGAGCGCACTCTTCTCAAAAGATGATGGCAATGGTGAAGTGATAAATGCCATCGGGTATCTGAATATGAAAAACAATCTTCACGGTGAAAGTGACATTCGGGCGTTACTAACACATTTGTCATCCAAGATTGTAAACCCGGAAAACTATTCCCTCACCGAAGTGTCAGGGTGGAGATTTAAAGGAATCATAGGCTTCTCCATTTCCTCTAATGGTTACACCGTGCGCACAGGCCGAGGCCACGTTCAACTGCCCCCACCGTTCAATACATCCGCGTGCGGGCTCATCAACATCCACAACGAGGACAATTTGTGCTTCAAGTATTGCATTGCAGCTGCCACAAACCCACCCACAAATAAGCCAACCCGCATCGACTACTACGTGGCTAAGAAAAATCAAGACAAACTCTACGGTTCTTTCGACTGGAAGGGCGTGTCATTTCCCGCAAGCATCTCGGACATTCGCCGGTTCGAAAAAAACAATAATGGTTTCGGAATCTCGTGCTTTTCACTTGAGAACAAAAAAGTGTATCCAATGTCTATGTCAAAAGTCCAATCACCTACTACCCTAGTGAACTTGCTATACTTCAAAGAGCATTGGATCCTTATCTCGAACCTCGATCGACTGCTCAACTCGGGGAACAAGGACCAACGGTTCTACTGCCCTAGGTGCTTGCACGGGTTCAAGAGTCGCGACATTCGCGAAGATCACATAAACCGATGTGCCTCATTCAAGCCCATGCGGGTTTCGGTGCCCAAACCTGACAAGGACGGGAAAGCCCCCACCTTGAGCTTCAAGGCCGAGCACAAGAAGACTCAGATTCCCATTGTGATCTACGCCGACTCCGAGGCCATCAACCACAAGATTCACGAAGTGACACCCAGCAAGAAGACCGTGCGCAGCTCCGAGGCCATCAACCACGAGATTCACGAAGTGACACCAAGAAAGAAGACCGTGCGCAGCTCCGAGCACCGTTGTGTGTCTATACGAGCCCGTGTGGAGTCAAAAGTGTCCGGGTTCGACAGCTTCACGTTCCAGTGCACCGGCGACGATGCCGCTGACCAGTTTGTTCGGAAGTTGTACGAGCTCCGGCCAGAATTAGCCAAGGAATTCACGAAGAACATCCCGATGAAGATGACCGCAAAGGACGAGAAAGCCCACACCGAGGCCGAAGTGTGCTGCGAGTGCAATAAGGCCTTCGGGACGTGCACTAATAAGCTCAAGGTCCGCCACCACGACCACAAGACCGGGGACTACATAGGCGCGTGCCACGCTGACTGCAACCTCCGCATGGGGATTCGCAAGGTGGAGATTCCAGTATTTTTCCACAACGGCAAGGGCTACGACAACCACTTCATCATCCAAGCGATTTCCCGCCTGGAAGACATCGAGAACGTGAAGCTTTCGGTGATTCCGGACAATAGCGAGAAGTACAAGATGGTTAACTTCCGCGGCTATAGGTTCCTCGACAGCATCTCGTTCCTGAACTCGGGGCTAGGTAAACTATCCGAAAACCTGATTGAGGACGATCCGAAGAATGCACCACGCTTTTACAAGGTCTTCAGTCAGAAAGGGCTGAGTGAGGACGAGCTCGTTCGTGTGACCTGTAAGGGCGTATTCCCCTATAAGTGGTTCGACTCGGTGACCAAGTTTGATCACACCGAGCTGCCGTCCCAAGAGGAGTTTTTCAACGACCTGTCAGGCGAGAAGTGCTCGGATGAAGAATACGACCAAGCAAAATGGGTGTGGGAGCGGTTCGGATGCACGACCTTCCGCGAATACCACGATTTGTACTTGGAGGCTGACGTGCTGCTCTTGGCTGACGTGTTCGAAAAATTCCGCGACTTGTGCATGCACCAGTATGGGCTCGACCCGGCGCACTACATCACCCTTCCAGGCATGTGTATTGACGGTGCTGTCATCGAAGCCGCGAAGAAAAACATCAAGGTCGAGCTGATTCACACGGACCCCGACAAGTACACATTTTTCGAGCGTGGAATTCGTGGAGGTGTGTCAGTCGTTAGCCACAGGTATGCCAAAGCAAATAACCCCCAGGTCGAGGGCTACGATTCCAGCAAGCCAAATAGCAGCATAATGTACCTCGACGCCAACAACCTCTACGGATGGGCCATGATGCAGTACCTCCCCTGCGGCGACTTCGAGTGGAGCAACATAACGCTGGAGCAGGTTCTAGAAGGACAATGGGACACCAACAAGGGCTGCTCGGTGGAGGTAGACCTTGAGTACCCGCAGGAGCTACACGACAACCACAACGACCTTCCGCTTGCACCCGAGCGGGTTACACTAGGGCACGACGACGCGAGCGAGCACACAAAGAATCTGACTGGGGGCGCGTCCACTTCATGCGAGAAGCTTGCCGGTCACTTCCGCCCGCACCTGAACTATGTGTGCGACGCTCGCCTACTTCAGTATTACGTCAGCAAGGGTCTACGGGTCACCAAATTGCACCGCGCCATGACGTACGCGCAGGCTCAAACACTCAAGCCGTGGATCGAGAAAAACACAAGCCTTAGGGCGCAAGCAAAAAATGAATTCGAGAAGGACTTTTTCAAGCTCTGCAACAACTCGGTGTTCGGTAAGACCATGCAGAACGTCCGCGCCGAGACGTGCTACGAGTTCTTCACCAACGACGACAAGCTGAAAAAGCGCGTGGCCGACCCACGATTCGAGCGGTGCACCGTCATTGGCAACATAGCCGGAGTTTCTCGTATCAAGGATGATGTCAAGTTGAACAAACCGATTTTCATGGGGGCCAGTATCCTGGACTTGTCTAAGCTGCTCATGTTCCGTTTCCACTATGACGTGATTCGTCAACGCTACGGCGACAAGGCAAGGTTATTGTTTACCGACACCGACTCCCTGTGCTACCACATCGAGACCCCGGACGTGTACGCCGACATGGGTCAGATGGCGAGCCACTTCGACACCAGCGACTACCCCGAGGAGCACCCATTGTACTCAAAAGTTAACAAGAAGGTGGTGGGAAAATTCAAGGACGAAACGAAAAGCTTACCGATCAAAGAGTTTGTTGGCCTCAAGTCGAAGATGTATTGCTTCACGGTGGGGAGCGAAACCAAGCGTACGGCAAAGGGGATTAAAAAAGGGGTCGCCGAGCGCGAGCTCATGCTCAAACAGTACAAAGCAGCTTTGAATGGCACGGCATGTACGGTGAAGCAGACGATGATCCAGTCTAGGAACCACAGAATTTGCACAGTTAGTGCGACTAAAAGCGCCTTGAGCGCCTACGACGACAAGCGATGGATCTGCGACGACGGAGTGACCACACGGGCCCATGGTCACTACCTAAACAGCTGCGGCAGCGTTCATGGCGCGTAGACGTGCAGCTCGCTGTGCTTGGGAGAGCTGGGCGGTATTAAGCTGACCGAGACCATCCTTAGTCACGCCGGGCTTTGGAAGCACGCGGCGCCCGCGCTCATCTTTGATAAATTTCCGGAGATATTCCCGACGTTTGCGGCTCAACACTTTCCGCGCTTCAGCCAACTTTTCCATGAGCGCCGGGATATCTAACTGTCCAACAGGTTTGTTGTGAGCACCGAGCAAACCCGATATGTTGGTCACGCCAAGCAAAGAGTTGTCTATTTTTGCGTTGAAGGGTCGAGGTCCAGCGCCCGAAATGAAGTCCTTTATTACGCTGAGGCGGACCAAATCCTCCCGCACGCTTGCGTCGATGGCGTTTGATGCTTCAAGGCCATGACCATGATCCACTCGTCCCAATACCTCTTCTGTATAAAACTCGTCGAAGCGAAAGTCATTACCGTGCCGCAGACCAGCATCGAGCAACAAACGAACTAGCTCAATCAACCCGTTGGCACTTCTCGCGCGCCTCGCGCCGTCGGATACCCTAACTCGATTTCGAACGATCGCGGAGTCACGGCGGTGTCCAATATACACCATCGGGGCTAGGAGGGCGACGGTGGGGTTGGTTGTGGCAAGATCGCGGGCTGCTTGTGTGAGCATGTCAACCCGCACTTTGTACACGGTGACCCACAGCCATTCGGGCAGCCTGGCGTTGGCTGGCTTTTTTAGGAGAAACTGAATTTTGGTGTCCGCGCCGGCGGCTAGCTCGTGTGACTCTCGTATTGCCCGGTTGGTTCTACGTGGCAGCGATCGTCGGCCAAGTGATAAATATTGATTGAAGCGGCGGTCCGCCATGCCGGGGTCCTCTGCGCGGTTGGCGAATTTGGCCTCCCACACGGTTCGCAAGGCATCTTGGGTGTCCGCATCTCCTTGGTCGTACTCCTCTGCGAATACCCGTACGGGGTCCTCGGCGGCCTCGATCCGCCCGCGGATCCGCGCCAAACGGATATTATTTTGCGTGGCCTGCATTTAGGCTTAATGTACACAAAATGTCATGCCGGCATGACAAAACTAGTAGTTATTAAATCCATCAAAATCCGATATAATACCTAGTACCAGTTTGAGTTATTTTATTATGCAAATAGCTTTTCAGAATGGTCGGGCGCGCCCCTCCGACGGCGTATATGTCGCACATTAGGTCTATCTTTAACAGAGCTGGCTCGCTAACACTTCCCGACAATGTGATGTCAGAAGTGTTGAAGGAATATTTTTGGGTGAAATTGTGGGCCCCCATTATTCCTTGAGACTGTGATTCGTAAAAAACTACCTCCTTATTGAGATTGCCGTCTTCCTGAATTATCTTCAGTACAAGGCGTACATTCGTGTACACCGTATTCTGATTGGTATGAAGGAGTGTGATGATTGACGATGCCTCATAAATTGGGATATACGTATTGGTAAACGAGAATTCGAAATAAGTTGTAGACGGAATTTCAAGTGTTGCATTCATCAGGTTGTTGACTTGTTCTTGCAGACTACTTATAGTCTGGATAGCGTCCCCTATTACTCCTTGGAGATAAGTTACCGCCGCGTCAGTACGAGTGTCAACATACTCCTTGTTTGCAGCGTCGCGATCTTGTTCGGGTGATGCAACACCTTGAACACGGTTTCTCTGACAACTGATTACTCCTGAGTGTATATAAATTCCATCTTTAATCGAAAATAGTCCGCAGTGAATTTGGGAGAACGGGTGGTCATTTATTCCCAAGCTTGCAATGTGACCGGAAGGCATCGGAATCATGGTACGTTCAACATAATTCCATTTACGGCCATCAAGGTATCCAGGAAGGATTCCCGAATGTAATAGGGGCTTGTCATCGCCCGTTATCATCCCCCAAGGGATTGATGTGTCTAGGAAACGCTGGTCAACATACGCCTTGTTTGTTGCGTCGGTGCCTACCTCGGGAAACCCCAAATTTTCGATTTTTTTTCCATAGGCCCTTATAGTATCCATCCCGGCATAAAATACTGGGCCATTAATTTCGTACGTGACAATGGTACTCGTATGGATAGTATCAGTGTCAATGAATCTTGAGTGGATCTCTTTCCATCGGTTTTCCGTAGTACCCAATACGAACTCGAGATCCCCGTCGGGGAACATGTGTCCATCCACCTCGATGCCGTCATCATCGTATTTCAGCCGAGCCACCGTTTCCCCGTCTGCATTCTTAAACCGAATGTCGTTGTATAAATCGATATCCGTCACTTCCAAGTCTTCGAAGAAACCGTCCTTTGCGTAAACTTTGTCCCACCGTTGGTTGGTGCTCCCCAAATCATGGAGCTCGTTGATATTGGGTAGGAAGTGACCCGATATCTCCAAAGCAGTGAGGTCGGCGAGGGGCTGTAGAACCAGAAAGCCCGACGTGGCCGGGTGCTTGAATAAGGCAACGCCCGTATACAAAACATTCGCATCCACATCCCCCGCGTACACACCGAGACCGTGGATGGACCCCCATTGCGCGGAAGAGGATCCAAGGCTTTGGTTATTGCTGGGAATCATTGACGCGTCCACGAGAATGCCCCCACCCGACATGCTAGCCGCGGGCGTCTTCGGGTCCCCTGTCCGCAACGCCTCCCACGACACGTCGGCAAACTCGGGCTTGTCGGCCAAGTCGTTGTACGAACCGCTGAAGAAGGTGGGCTTGTTGGAAACGTTGCCCCATGCGATCGTGCCCGGCAGCTCCTCACCCAAGTCGTTGTTGAATTCCGACAGGTTGACCGTTCCTTGACTGGGGCGCACCCACTCCGGCTTCCCCGTCAAATCGTCATATGAGCCACTGAAGAAGGTGGGTTTGTTCAAGACGTCCGCCCACTCCACATCGTCGGCCGTCAAGGACAAGTCGTTGTTGAACCCCGACAAGTTGACACTCGCTTGGCTAGTGGCCACCCATGTCGGCTTACCGGATATGTCGGACCACGAGGATGCGCCATCCTGCCCGTCCTGTCCATCGGTGCCGTCCCTGCCGGGATCGCCTTTGAGTTCCTCGATGCTTGGCCTGTCGGTCAAGTCGTTGAACGAGCCGCTGAAAAACACGGGTTTGTTGGTAACGTTAACCCACGCAATTGTGCCCGGCAGCTCCTCACTCAAATCGTTGTTGAATTCCGATAAGTTGACAGTCCCTTGACTGGGGCGCACCCACTCCGGCTTCCCCGTCAAATCGTTGTACGCGCCGCTGAATAAACCGGGCTTGTTCACCACGTCATCCCACTCCACGATAGCCGCCGTCAAGTCGTTGTTGAACCCCGACAAGCTGACGCTAGCCTGGCTAGTGGCAACCCATGTCGGCTTCCCCGACAAGTCGTCGTACGAGCCGCTAAAGAAGGTGGGTTTGTTCAACACGTCCGCCCACTCCACGTCGCCACCTGCTAGGGACAAGTCGTTGTTGAACCCCGACAGGTTCACGCTCACTTGGGTGTCCGCCACCCATGTCGGCTTGTTGGATATCTCCGACCACTCAGACGCGCCGTTGAGGCCGGGCTCGCCTTGGGGGCCCGTGAGCTCCTCAATACTCGGTCTATCGGTCAAGTCGTTGAACGAGCCGCTAAAGAAGGTGGGCTTGTTCAACACGTCCGCCCACTCCACGTCGCTGACTGTGAGGGACAAGTCGTTGTTAAAACCCGACAGGTTCACGCTCACTTGGGTGTCCGCCACCCATGCCGGCTTATTGGATATCTCCGACCACTCGGACGCGCCGTTGAGACCGGGCTCGCCTTGGGGGCCCGTGAGCTCCTCAATACTCGGTCTATCGGTCAAGTCGTTGAACGAGCCGCTAAAGAAGGTGGGCTTGTTCAACACGTCCGCCCACTCCACATCGTCGGCCGTCAAGGACAAGTCGTTGTTAAAACCCGAGAGGTTGACGTCCCCTTGGGTCTCCGCAACCCATGTCGGCTTGTTGGTTATATCGGCCCACTCAGACGACCCGGGTGGCCCTTGCGCACCGTCCTCTCCGTCTTGGCCGTCCTGTCCGTCCTGTCCGGGCGGGCCGACGGACCCAGAGAGAGGTGGTTTGTCCGTCAAGTCGTTGTACGAGCCGGACGTTGCCACGGTGGCAAAGCTGGGGAGGTCACTTAAATCGTTGTATGACACTGAATCGCCCTCCAACAAGACTCGGCGCGACGTGCCACCTGCATCAAGGACCGACACGGAATCCGCAAAGACGTTCACAAAATGCCCCTCGAGCCACGGGGTTGTCGGCGCGCCAATCTTTTGAAGGGGTGTGTTTGGCTCCAGCTCGTGTGGGATCATGTCGCCGTTCACGACGATGCCGTTGCTAAGGGTCGCCTCGTCAATTCGATCCAGCGAAACGGTTGTCGGGTGCTCGTATTCCACGAGTTCAAACGCATACTCGAGGATATCCTCCAAACTGAATTCGCCCTCAAACTCTAGAAAGCTTGTTAAAACGATGTTGGAAAGGCTGGGGACCGTAAGCTTGTCCACGGAAAAGTCCGTCTTCTCGGTTTTCGGAATGAATTCTTGTAAAGTGTTACTTAAGCTCGTGCCATCCAAATTTATGTCCTTGGCGAAAACAGTTTTCCATTCGTTCGTTTCGCTGCCGAGCGAGTGAATGGGCCCGAGCACCGGAACCGTCGTCGGTAAGAGTGACGCGCCCACGGATATGTCAGTATCAAACCCGATCGTTGTGATGTTATTGGTGCGGATGTTCGCCGCGCTGAAGTTGTTGGAAAATCCAGTCACCGTGTTTGTGAGCGTTGTTAGATCCGTAGTCAACCCCTCGATGTTCGAGTCTTGTTGGTCATTTTCCACCTCCTCCACTGTCACCCGGGCCGCTAGCTCCCGGTACAGGGATTCGATTTGGGTTAGGTCCACCTCCACTGCCCGGCGCCCGTTCAGCTGCAGCGGCGCCGATACTTGCCGAGATTGGTTCATCGCTATTTCTATTAAAGGCTATTTTTAGTGTCGCCGTGAACCGTCCACCGTTGAGATCCAACGTTCGACCGTCATCATCACTTAGGCGAATGCTCACGTAGCTTAAATATCGGTTGTACACATCCACGAACGCGTCGGAGCTAAAGTGATCAATTTCATTGAATTGCGCGGAACTGGGAATCTTCGCCAGGATGTCGCCAACACGCCGCGTCCGGGGGTCGCGGTTTTGAGTTAATAAGTTACTATGCACGAAGACACTGCTCGTGCGCGTCAAGTCCACGATACGACTAGCGGTAAGCAAGAGCTCTCCTTCAACGATTTGTGCGGAGTCCCCAACGGACAAACCTAGTAACCGCGTGCACGTGGTACCTTCCCCGATCACAACATGGTGATCCGCGTTTTCCGTTCCACGCATCGACAGCCTATTCGTGTTCTCGTCGTAACTCGCCACGTACTCATCGAGTCTTCCATCGTTTAGGAATGCGACGATATCGTCGATCGACCGGTTGCCGTGGGGAAGCTTGATGGTGACCGGCTGCCCCGGAATCTCACCACCGTCGTCGTATTTAAAAACCAGCGTGTCATTCCCCTCGAAGATGCTATAATAGGTATGCGGGAGCCACGCGTTCAGCAACCTTACTTGTATGGTGAAACCCTGGGGGGCGGTCAGCGGATCTAATAGGGAAAATACGTGGGTTCCGTCATCGAGCTTTGCGTCAGCGTACGCCGTGTCCAAGTACAGCTGCTGGAGCATTTCTTTACACTATATCGAAGAAAAGCTGGGGGGTATAACTAGAAGCTTTGGATTGTTTCACCTTTTCCCGCTTCTCAGCTTTCGCCTTCCTCGCGCGTTGAAGAGCGGCTTTCATTTTTTCACTCGCTACTCGTTTAGTTTTTGCAGGCCTGGGCTCCGGATTAAGGTCCTCGTCTGCCTTTGGATTGATCTTGCCGGCCGAAACCTCTCCACCAGCCACATCGCTCCCCCCAGCATCGCTAAGTACCTCAGTAACGGCGTGCTCTGAACCGTCTCCGTCACTGTCGTCGCCGCGTTCGAGATGGCTTCGTCCCATATCATTTATTTCTGCACTAGAAAATAAATAGAGCGATGACGGCTACTTCCTCTCTACTTGAGTCTATCGGTTCGGAGGTAGTTCACGGTGAAGCGGTTTCGTCCGTGCCTGCGAGTACGCCCGCCCCGATAGATCCCCATTTGCTTGCTCAAAACTCGAACTATGGAAGCGTTGCTTGGTGGAAAGAAAACTACGACGGGTTTGGGTTCAGCGATGAGCAATACCGTGTGTTAGAGGCTGTAACATGGGGGGTGTCTCCAAAAGAAATCAGACGATACTACAAAAGGAAGAACGTAAAATGCGGCTCATCATCGAAAAAAGATCGACATTCACAGTGAAACCTCCGGCCTTTCTGTGTGACAAGAAAATTCACGACCAAGTGGTCGACCCCTTACCAAATCACCCATTTTTCATGGCAATTATCGGATCTGCGGGGACGGGTAAGACCTCCATGCTCGTCAACTTACTGTCAAGCAAGCAAGCGTACCGCAAGGCCTTTCATCACGTCCACGTTGTTATGCCACCACACAGCGTGGCGAGTTTGAAGCGTAACATCTTCAAGAACCACGACAGGATGTATGACGAATTGGATATTGGTACATTGGAAGGAATCCGAGAGGTGGTGAAGGAATCGGCGGAGAAAGAGAAAAATAGTTTGCTGGTCCTCGACGACGTGACCGCGTCATTAAAGGACAATGAAATCCAGCACAGCATTCGCGATTTAATATACAATAGACGTCACTACAGGCTCAGCATAATAATACTCATTCAATCTTACAATGCAATGCCATTGGGCATCCGCAAGACCTTGTCGCATTTTCTCATGTATAAGCCGCGGAACAAGAAGGAAACGACGGCGATATTCGAGGAGCTCATAGCATTACCCCGGGAAGAGGCGGACGAGGTTATGCGCTTCGTGTTTGATCGACCCTACGCCTTCATGTTTGCCGACACTGGTACCGGGGACATTTATAAGAATTTCGATCGTATAGGTAAACACGATGCCGCGACGGAAAACCAAAACCTCGAAACAGACGGCGGGTAAGAAAACGACACGCAAGCAACCCCCTCCCCCAAGACCTCGCAGGAGATTTGTTAACCGCAACCAAAACGTACGAGTGAACGTCGTACAAACCGTCTCAAATGGCGGACCCACTCCGGAAAATCAATCGGAGCCTTTCACACGGGGATGGACCATGGGAATTTCAGCCCCACCTCCGCCGCCCCCGATGCCGCCGCCGATCATTATTCAACAGCCGATACCACCAAATTTACAACAACAAGACCCTTTTCAACACGCGAGAGAACCTATTACCCACGTCAAAAGAGAGCTGCCACATTCCATACCCGTGCCCGAGCCCCCGACGATGGATGCGACAAACCCGTCTTCGTCGGGTGTACCCTCGGGTGGAGAGCCCTTCGCGAACTGGGGACGTTCTTTGGAACAACAAGTCGCCGAGTCTCAGATCGTAACAACAAAGGAACTTCTGGACTTGGCTAAGGAATTGGGTGTCAAAATCACTGCCGGACAAAAGAGGTCTGGCAAAAAAGCATTAGCCCGGTATATCGATGGGGAAATGGCAAAAGGGGAAATGGAAAAAGGGAAATCTCCTATGTAAGGTGGAAGGATAGGCGAGAATCGAGGAAAACACACGCGAAACATTAAAATCTGAGCATATATCAAACACGCAAAATGAAACTTGGACGCTTTATCGGCGAAAAGCTTCATAGTCTACGCAGTCTCGGGCAAAAAGTGGCTCACGGCGTTCACTCCGTCGGTAGCAAGCTCGGTGGGTGGATGCTTTCCGCGGCTGCCCCGGTTGCCGCATTCAACCCTGTTTTGGGTGCTGGTTTAGCATCGGCAGGTGCGATAGCTAGCGGGATCGGTGGATTAGCCGGAGGTGTTGAAGGAGCTCTGAATACGGGGACAGTCAATCTTGACAGCATGAAGGGGCACCTAGGGGCTATACGATCGGCGTACGGACAAATGCGACGTCCCGGCTCAAAACTCGAGAGAGGCTAGCATTTTTTTCTGACACGATACTATAAATAACACAATGCAGAACGAAAGCCGCAGCTCTCTCAGTGACTCGTTCGTGTACGGGAACAAGCCCAAAGCTGCACCCGCCACCAAATCGAGAGTTCATATATTTCCGGAAAATGGAACTTCCGGGTTCAATCCTGGAAACACTATAAAGTTCGTTCTTCCCACCGGAAATCGCGGAGAATACTTGAACACGCGCCAGAGTTACCTCAAGTTCCGGCTGCAAAATCTCGACAACACGGCGACAAACAAGCTGGCACTTGACAACTCGGCGCACGCGGTTATCCGCTCGCTAAAGGTCTCCGCATCCGGTGGGGCCGGCGGGGGTGTCCTCGAGCACATCGAGGAGTATAACGCTCTGTTTCACGCACTTCTCGACGTGTCGGGCGACGCAAACCAAGTGACTTACGCAGGCACGATTGCGGAGGGGTTCGGCCAAGAAGTAAATGGTGACTCGTCCCGGGTGTTTTGTATCCCGCTGATGAGCGCTGTCGTCGGGAGCATGCAGCAGAAGTACCTCCCGGTCGGCGCAATGGCTAGAACTCATCTCACATTGGAGCTAACACTTGGCGATCAGGAGAAAATCCAGGACGGTAACCGACCGTGGGCGGTAAAGGACGTGGAGTACGTGGCGGAAATGATTCATCTCGATCCGATGGTCGACAGGGAACTTTTGGCGGTGAACAGCGGCGGTATTGTCGTGCCCTTTAGCACTTACTCTCAGCACCGTTGGATTGCTAGTAATGGGTCGGGATCGATGTCCATGGCCTTTTCTTCACCGTATAAGTCGTTAAAGACCCTCATTGCAATGTTCCGGAAGGACGAGACGAGTTATGCCGCTAAGCCATACGTGTCGAAGCGTGCCAATCCAATCGGCGACATCGGAAGGTACCAGTTCACGATCAACGGCGTCCTCACTCCATCGAAGCCCGTGGAGAGCAACTCGGAGGCATGGGCCGAGGTCATGAAAGCATTTCACGCTTACGGTGCGATCGATCACATCGGGAAGCTCACAGTCACCGATTGGACAGCTGGAGAGGGGAAGTACCTCATCGGGTGTGATCTAGAGAGTCAGAGCCACAAAAGCATGTTTGCGCAGAATGGGGTAGACGTGTCGACATCTGTATCTCATCTCACTGTTCAATTCAACGCGCAGCTCACATCAAGTCTTACTGTCGACGTATTTTCCCACTATGACAGCTTCATTGTAATCGGGGCCGACGGGCTCGTGAACGTGGCGTACTAAACATTTTATTCCATACTAGCAAATGGTTGCGGGTCGCAGAATCGTCGTTAGCACCCAAGAGCGGTTGAGCGGAGAGAAATACGCCTTCACCGTCCGCACGCCCGCTTTTCAGAACGGTAGCGGCTTCCAAGGCCAACCTCATGTTCGCTTCGCGCTGGAGTGGTGCACACCGATCACCGGCTTCACAGGTGTAGAGCCCGACCCCCTCTCGATCATGTTGTGCTCTCCATCAATCCAAGAATCAAACTCCTACAAGAGTTGGAACCCCGTGAACAACGACTCAGTTTTAGCTCTTTTACAGGCTTGGCGTGGCGGCAATGTCTTTGGCGAAATGGCGGATTCGTCGTACGTCCAAAGCAACACGTGCGCTGGGATATGTGACGGCTCGCGGCTAGTACGAGGGGATATGTCTTTCTACCTCCTGCAGGGCCCGACAAAGCTCAGAACTAGTGTGCTTCCGTGGACACCAAATGTCATTAACGACTACACCTTCAGCCTCGTTTTCTGGGTGGAAGAGCCCGAGCGTAGCCTTTATCCGCCCTTTTTTCACGTGTGGATGAATGTCCGCGGACCAAACGAAAGGGTCCCCGTCGACTTCCGCACGTTCCGGACTGATCGCAACGACGAGACAAGGTGGCAAGTCGCGGTCTCGCATTGCTCGTTGATTCATCTCTACGGCTCGCAAGCGTTCGGGCTCGCAATCACGAGCAAAACCCTAGTCGACGACCCGTACCAAGGCCTAAGCGTCCTCGGATTTCTCCCGGGATCACGCGCACAAGACGCACTTAGCTACTTGGGCCAGAAGCTCACTCTAAAAGGCGTTAACGAGGATACGGTGGGGATCCCGATCCGGCGGCCCCTGGATAACGTGGGCGAGATTGACCTTCAACTGAGGACCGCGACGCAATTTACTGAGCTTAGCAATGGCGAGTCAACGGCTTACATTATTTGTCTCACCTTTTATCAAATACCAGACGAAGAATGACCTTCCGGCATACGCTAGGGACGGCGAATTTTCCTGGGAGTGTTTTGCGCCCGGGGCTGAACGAGGGCTTTTTGGAGATATTTGAGCCGCAATCAGAAACCAGTGGCATCCTTGACGTCGGTGAGGACAATTCGCCTCCGGAACTGGTGGAGAGCTCGATAGAGGTCAACCCTGCCGACGCCTTCAGTGTTACCATCACACTTTCTTTCTTCGACACGTAGTAAAGTTATGTCACTCATCCAAACAAACCTGCGGTTGTCGGACACTAACCGACCCGACGTAACCACATACCTTCCACCATGGAACTACCTACTCGGCTTCACCACGAGCATCCGGCATAACAGCATCGGGAACACGGTGAATGACCCCCGGGGGATTGCAAGACTCGAGGTTAGCGGACTTGACATCAGACCCGGAACAGTTTTTCTTAGGTGAAAACAAAAATGAGTGACAGTGACATTGCCGTTCAAGTGGATAATCCTTTGCTAGAGAAGTGGCGTACGCATGCGAAAAGACTTAAGCGCATGCATCAAGCCGCGCACTCCCTCTTCAAGGGTCGTGCGGATATGTCTCTCTTCACGACGGTGGCGCTCAGCCTCGGAGTCGGTTGCTTGAACCTCACGTACGGCATCGGGCAGCCATCGGCTACCACCGGGGTACCCGCGATCGTTAGCGGTTGTTTGTCCCTACTCAGCGGGTCCGTGACGGCCTTGAACAGCGGGCTTGAGTGGCCGAACAAAGCGGAGCGCCACGACAACTACGCATCACGGTTCGGGGAAGTGGTCCGGGACATCAACACAGAATGTACTTTGCGTCGCCTGCAAGATGCCGAGTACGCATCGGAGGGAGATTTCATCCGCCACATGTCAACGGAGATGAACCGGCTTGAGGAGAACGCACCGAATATTCCCGAGTGCATTGAAAAATCTTACTCTAATCCAAAATGAGTGGTGTCACCGAGGTACGGCTTTACCGAAACACCGTCGACGAAGTTCCGGCGGAGTACACCAACGTCACCGCGGCGGTGCTCAACTCGTCGACGAAAAACCACGCTACCGGCGTCAAACGGTACTTGGATGGCGTTACCACGGTGAGCGGGCTGGACCCCGGGACCACCTACTACTTTTGGGTCGAGCTTATTGATGCCCGCGGCAACACGGCGGGGCCGCAGCCCGTGGGGACGCACACCACCGACCCGCCTACGGTGTGGGAGTTTTTTGTATCGGCTTCAACACATCATGATTTGGGGCCGACACTTGAGCGTATCCAGAGTATCCCCAACACTTTAACAGCAGACCGTTTGATCATGGCGGAAGGATGGGGAGTGCATATTTTTGACAACAAGAATAGATCGTTTGAAGAAAATGCCGTTAATTACGGTGACTACCGCATGATTATGACTGATGACTCGGTGGGTAAAAAGCTGTGGACCATAACTGACCCTACCGCTAGCTTGACGCAGGATTTCAGAATTCTGTGGCAGCGGCCACAAAGTACCCCGGGAATACAAATCCGACGGAATGGGGTGATCGTGTATGAGGAGAGCACAAATCGAGGGACGGCTTGGGACCCGAAGACCTATTGGGTGACTTATTCAATCAACTAGTCGAGAGCGCAGCAAAATTTCAAAGCTTCGGGAAATTACTCCTAGCTGCGCCCCTGGCCGGGCGCTCCGGGCCTATCTTCGATGGATGGGGGGTCTTGCATTTCTTGCGTCGAGTGGCTCATTGAAAATAAGCGCCGAGGGGGGGCGTAAACCCCCAGCTGAGGATTACCGGATGATTCGGGGTGTTTCGGGTAAGCAGGGAAACAACCTTAAATTGGCTGAACACCCTCGAAATGTCCCCATAATCAGGAGAATTGATTAATTCTCCGAAGTTTTGGGAAATAACGAGGAAAACCAGCTCAAATTTAAAATGTCCCCGTACCGCCCTTTCTTCCAACACACACGGTACGTATCACTATACAGTAACAAAACGTACTGACACGTCGGAATTATTAGTAATAAATAAATCGCGAAGCGATACGAGCTATAGGTCCAGGCAAATAATAGGAGGTATATTCGCGAATATACACCTCCTATTTGGAATAGGAGGTATAGCGTTTTTCAAATAATATACACGACATACAGGCGAAGCAAAATAACGAAATACAACCGGACCGCTATGGGTTTGAGCGACCGCTCTATAGGTTTGGGCTGGCTGGCTCACGGACGACAGGTACCCGTACAGCAACGAGGGATGCCAGCAACGGGACAACGCAGAAACAGTGGCGTGCCATCGTCTAGAAGAAGGAATCCTAGGACTATCACTAGTATCCCACATGTTCACCACGTAGTCGCTATCGCTATCATGGAATCCTGCGCGGCTTGTGTTGGAGTGAGCAGCGGACGCATTCGCTCGGCGAGCGATCTATCCGGGCACACGCATTTTCGAAAATCTATCTCTTGTTGACTTGCCCACTCGCTCAAACAAGAGGTAGATCGACGCTGAATTTATCGAAAATCTAGAAGCGTACTTTGAGATACCTTTATAAAACAAGTTGCACCATCTGTGTGGCAGCAAGATTCTCGTCTACTCAACCTTTTCGATAGCGACTTGCGGGGTAGCTCCTCCACGTAAATGGTAGTAGCGATAGTTGCTAGATGTTTCACACAAGTACTTAACTGTAGTTGGTCTCTATTCGCTATTCGTTTAGTAACGCGAAATAGCACCCATACATCCTAGGCCGACTCGTGCTGACTGGACTGGCTTGAAATCGAGAAACGTACTGTGAGTACACAATTTAATTATGGTACAGAGTTGGATTACAGGAAAATGTGGTTAATTGAGGCCGTTTCTTAATTATGATATTTGAACTTCACCACCATCCGAGGAAGATGAGACATTATTACGCACATTTTAACTTGTTCATTCATTTATACCCGTACGGTACTGGAGCAGTGGGCTTGCAGGAATCTCGGTTCAGTTCCATCCGGTCAATGTCAAATAATTGTTGCTTATAATAAGTAATAATTCGAAAAACGCAATGGTAGACAGAAGGTAGCGGTTCATTGCGGTTAAACGTACATCATCTTCTGAACCGCAGCTCCGTTTTTCCAGGGAATCTCGCGAATCTGCTGGCTTCGACATTCTTGCCCATCATGACCGCTGCGCCGGAGGCTCATCCTGGTCCGCGATCGTTTTGTCGTCCGGCGTTCCCCCCAGCGGGGCTTGACCCTGCCCGGCCCTCGGCGACATCCATCCAGAGGCCGGGAAGCCCCTTCCATACGCAAAATTCAGAAGACATTCTTAGCCTGGTGAGTATTTCCCGACCGAAAGAGAGCACATTAGCATCCTTCGCTGACAACGGAGTCAGATCGCGGTCGTACACCGTCGCCGGATTATTACCCGGCCTTTTCTCGGCCGCCTGCCTTTGACAGCCCCGGCCAGGGCAGAATCTTGCCCACAGCAAGCCTTAAGAAGGCTATCTGTTGTGGACTTGCTGAAGAGGAAGAAGAATTTCGCGTCGCGCGCTTCTGTCCGCAGAGGCGTGTGCGCGGGCTGGCGCGCGTTTCGTCGGTGTTTCTCGGCGGTGAGGCGGGATGGAGCTGCAGTCGTGGGCCACGGGGCGCTTCGCGCCGGTGGTGATGGTCGTCGCCACGCCTGGCGCAGAGGCTATGTGCCAGGAAAAGAACTGCCTCAGCGTAACAGATATGCTGCGTCCCTACGCCACGCTGCACAATATAAACGGTGCGCCCCATCTGCTGTCTGCCGCCGCGGCTGCCTGCTGCTGCAAAGACGAGAAGGGGGAAATAAGGAAACAGGGAAGGGTGTGGTTTCGTTGGGCACAACAGCACAGTGTGAGCAGGAAGTTGGGTCAAGCAGGCTCAGGGGTAAGTGCAGAAGCATGTTTGGACAGCATAACGCCTACTTCTCCCTTTCAATACCCCAAACACCAGCTGCCGCCCTGGCTTGACCTCCTGAGAAACAACGGACGTGCGGTTACACTGCTCTCTGTGGGAGCCACAATGGGGAAGATTGGGGGGATATTGCACGTGGGGGAGGCTCGTAGAGTTTTCAGCTACCTCTGCTCATACGATATCCTTTCCACTTGGCGCTGTGTACGGTGGTAGAAGGAATGCTGGGAAGTGACAGCCACACATACAGACGCCACTTCAATAGCACTCTGTCGTGGCATTATTGTGGCAGCACCCGCACGTGTTCCACGTGTCTGACTGGAGCACACTGAATTTCCACGTATGATGCGGCCTGCTGTGCTCATGATTCGTGGAAGCAAGTAGGGAGAGGAGGTTGGGGTGAGGGGGGTGGGGGAGTGTGGATGGGGCCAACAGGTCTGCTGTCCCGGTGGATGCATTTTGCTTTTGCAAGTAGAAGATGTGATATTCGGACGTTGTGTCTGTAAACAGTGCCGGTACGGACAGTCGGGGAGCACTCTTACAGACTGCGTGAGTTCAAGCTGCGGCTGCATGAGGCCTCAACCATATTTCAACCCAGTGTTCAGGTGCGTTCAGACCCACCGACGGAACACCAAGGGCAGGGAGGGTGCCACAAGAGGGGAGGGGGTAGCACTGTTTGGCTCGAAGCAGTGACACTGAATGCCCCCCCCCCCCCCCCCCCCCCCCCCCCCCCCCCCCCCCCCCCCCCCCCCCCCTCTCTATTCCACGTGGGTGTTGACAGACGGCAGAGGCGCATCTGACTCAGACGCTGAATGAGGTGGCAGAGGAATACCGTGGCGACACCACGCGTGACATGATCCATATACTGTCCACTCGTGAGATCCCAACCCCATCCCTACATCATCAATATGCCCATTCACCCATCTTAAGGAGACACACGAACCAGGAATACACACACCCATACACAAACACATACACACGCATATAGAGCGACACATGCATGTACACCCTGAAGCGCACAGATTAACTTTAGGCAAGTTCATCACACACACACACACACACACACACACACACACACACAAACACACACGCACGCACAAACACACACACACGCACACACACGCACGCATATACGCTTACGCAAGCACACACACACGCACACGCACACACGCACACACGAGCACGCAAAAGGACGCACACACACTCACGCACGCACATACACACACAGGCAATAACACACACACACACACAGAGACGAGCAAGCACCCGGACGTACACGCACACACACACACACACGCACACATACACACGCATATACACGCACACACTCGCGCGTACAAACACACACACACACACACACACACGCACACGCACGCACACGCACGCAGTTACACACAACTACGTGCATATATGTACTTATACCCATGCACACACGCGCACATATGCAGAGGCGAAAACGCGCCCGTAGACACACAGGTAACCGTAATTTTATCACACACGCGCATGTCGAAAAGCTAAGGTGTGTGTGGTCGCCGCAACAGCTGTGCCATCAGGAAGGCAAGACACAACGCCGTGGTTCACGAAGTATCGTGAGGAACTGTTTCGTATGCTTTCCTTCTCTGACTTTGAGGCGTGCGACCACCCGGTGGCATGTGCGTTGCCCGTCTCCGGTGATGCGCGCGCATTTTTTAACAATTAACAGGCCCTTGATAAAGTCCAATCGAGAAATATTGCTACTCCTGGAAGGCTGAGGCAGTGATTGGGTGGGCGGTGGCTGGTGCAGGCCTCTACGTGGCGAGCAGCGATTGCGATGACGCGGTGAAAGCTTTTCGGGAGCTGAGCGCGGAGGAGCGCATGCCGCCGCTGATGGCGTCAGGCGTAATGGACCCGGGGGTGCTGAAGCACTATGTGCTGCTCCACGATGTGCTGGACGGGAATTCTGAGTCGTGAGCCCCCCTCTCTTTCCCCCGCCCCCGGCGAACAAACACACGTACAGTACATGCGATATGAGTGAATTTGTCGTTACTTACAGTGGGCGAGCAGGGGCGTGCGCGTTCACGCAGACAGACACACACACACACACACACACACACACACACACACACACATACACACACACACACACACACACACTTCTAAATGTAATATTTGCAAGATACACCCATACATATAGACCCACAGACACAGACAAGCAAGTAACACACACAGATAAACAAGCATACACGCATACTTGCGCGCGCGCACGCACACACACACTCTCTCGCACATGTGAACACATACACATACGCATTCACAAACACACGCAAACACACAAGCAAGTAACACACACAGATAAACAAGCATACACGCATACTTGCGCGCACACACACTCACTCTCGCACATGCGAACACATACACATGCGCACACACACACTCGCACACACACACACACACACACACACACACACACTCGCAGACACACACACACACACACACACACACACACACACACACACACACACCTGCCCCCTTCCCTGCGAAGCATGCTTGGACGTAGACTCTTTCGACGTCGATCCACATGCAAAGTGAAGCGTTTGTTGTATATCATTCGATTTTGAAGGTGATTGCGGCTGTTAGACAGCGGCCAGACGTCTCTGCATGCAATTCGCGAACAACTCAATTTACGTTCACTAATAACGAGACCCAATTCGAAGTGTCGTTCATTCAATGGTTTCAAAGGGTTTATTATTTCACACACACCATTTAAAACGAATCTTCACGGAACACTTCATTTCAAACCACTTTTGATGTGATTTGCTCAAACTTGTGAATATCCCGCGATTGGGTTCCATTGTGGGACATTCTCAAATATTATACTCTGGTTATTCCCTTACACTGTGGACAGTGCGGAGGCGATACTGCCGGTGCTGCGGACAACGTTTGGCTCGAACTGCGTCCACCTGCTGAGGATCAATAGCGGCAGCGGTGACGCGGCTGACTCGGGCGGCGTCCCGTCCCTCTGGCACACTTGCCACGCGCCTTGCCTGCCGGGCGGCGGAGCGGGGGAGCCCGAGTCACGCGCCGAGCCGGAGAATGAGCCCGATATCGGGCTCAATCTCACCGCGGCTGACCTCGAAGGGCTGGCCATCTTTATGCGAGACTTCACGGTGGGCGCCCTGAAATGATAGAGCTGCTCCTTATCCTGGCATTTTCACTGACTGACTTACCCATGCTTGAGCTCAGTGTCTAATAACCATTATTAACGGCACGCGCAAAAATGAGGACTCTACAATAGCTCTGTCTCAGTCTGTATTTGTGAATGCTTTTTACGATGATTTTATGTTTTCCACACAGCCTGGCATTTTAGTTAATGCGTCTTTTTATCGTAAGCACGTCGTTAGGAACGGGTCACACAAATTTAATAACAATGTAGCGGGAATGCAATGTTGGTCGGTGTTGATAACCCCATTTTTCAACACTTATTTCATCAGCTGAAGCGACGGGCGCCTTACTGATCCTTAAAGTATGTTGACAGGCCATCCTGCGGTGATCAGAAGCTGCGGTGTCACACCACACCCTACCCCTCACCCCCTCTGCACTGCTCCCCCAACCCGCAGGTGCGCGGTCTGCTGCCTTACATGGAAAACCGCGTGCGGCTGCTCAACCATCAGATCACCTCGACGAGGCGCGGGCTGAAGAATCAGCTGAAGGCGCTGTGGTGGCGCAAGGTGCACACCCTTACAGCCCTACTCCCCAATATTCACTCCCCGCCAAATCGTTTCATTTAATTTCGGTTGGTCGCGCAGTTTGGCCGACATCCTAATGTTGCCCCATTCTCTTCTCAACCCTAAACCCAATGGATCGTTTTTTGTCAGTAGTCGGTTTACATTATTTGTTAACGTATACACAGTGCTCTGATGGATGTTATATGCAATGCCATTTTCCGCTCCGGTTTGGCATTTTGCACATTTTCTCGTTGTCACTTAAGTTCATTCGTTCTACGTTGCTCACTTCTACTTTCACCCCCAATACGTGGTTTCACTGTTCTCCATTTCCTCTGCCGTTGCCCTCTGCTCACATTTTTGCTGTTTCCTACAATTTCTTCCTGTTTCCCGGCCACCTACTGCTTTGCTATATTTCACCTCCCTGACAAAGCTAAATATAAAAGGATGTAATATTCGGTTTATAGATGAATTAATGATTGAAGTTCATTTGTTGAAAAAAATATATTTCTACAATTTCGTATTTGTGGTATTCTTGCATTGTATTCATAATGAGAATGGATTGTCAAAGTTGCGTTCAACCTATTTTTGGGCTTAGTGAGAGTTTGCTTTTGTTTTGGTGTGCGCCTGCCCCCGCAGGATGGCGGCAGCGAAGGAGCCGCTCAGGGAGGCGGCGCGGGGTACGGGCACAGTAGTGTGGAGAGCCAAATGAGGTGCCTTAGCGACCTCGCCTTCATGCTGCACGATCACGGCCTGGCCGCCTCCACGCTGCGCTTACTGCAGAGCGACTACAAGGCGGACAAGGCCTTTCGACACTACGCGGGCGCGCAGGTGAGAAATCACGAGCAAACCATACTTGTTCTTTTCGAACGCGAATGTCGTCAAAGGTGACCACAAGAAAAATCAAAACGACTTAGTGACAAGGAATATGTTTTTTCCGTGTGTGTGTGTGTGTGTGTGTGTGTGTGTGTGTGTGTGTGTGTGTGTGTGTGTGTGTGTGTGTGTGTGTGTGTGTGTGTGTGTGTGTGTGTGTGAGTGTGTGTGTGTGTGGGAGAATGTGTAAATCTGTGTTTGTGTGTAAGAGAGAGAGTGTGTGTTAATCCATGTGTGTGTGTAAGAAAGAGAGAGCGTGTTAATCTGTGTTAGTGTGTGATTGTATATGTGCGTGTCTGCGTGTCTTTGTGGTTGTGTGTGTGTGTGTGTGTGTGTGTGTGTGTGTGTGTAAGAGAGAGACAGTGCGTTAATCTGTTTGCATGTGAGAATGTGAGTGTGTAAGAGAGAGAGTGTTAATATGTGTGTGTGTTTGTGAGAGAGAGTGTGGTAATCTATGTGTGTGTTTGTGTGTGTGTGGTTTATTCATAACTTTTGTTAATGTGTTTTATGGGTTCCTGGGTGATCAGGGAGACGTCGCATTTTGAAAGGTGCCGAAAAAAATTTCCATCGTATTTGGCAAAATAACACGATTGGACTTCTTTGGTGGTTTGGTCGATTACGTCTAGACGTTGGGGTGCTTGACTGACCTCCTATCTGTGTATGATACCTCTTTTGCAGGAAATGCTCGCGCTGTGCCTAATCCTCGGTGACGGCAGTGCGCGGGAGGCGGAAGATTGCCTGACATCGGCCTTTCAGGCTTATGGGCAGTCGGGAGCGGGCTTCACGCGATACGCCACTCGATCGCTGCTGCTGCTGAGTGAATTGCACAAAAGCCGCGGCCGCTTTAGAGAGGCTAAGAGTGTTCTCATGAAGGCGCATTTCGAGGTGCATCCCGTTGCCTCCCCTCTCCAGTGGACACGTGAATGAAAAAATGAATATAGATTAAATGATAACAGAGCAATGTTTATGGCCGAAGGTGAACTATTGCACAATTGAATGACTTCGTAATGGGCGGACATGAAGATGGGGGAAGGGACGAATGTATGGATGCATTGATGGATGACTGGATTAATGATAAGCACAGGGGTCATGAATAGGTGGACGGAGCGAGGGATGATTCCATAAACTAATTGATTATGAATGAATTACCCTGGAAGCGAGTTCAGGGAAGATTTCTTAATGTTGAGTAGTATTTGCCCTAAATTTGGAAACCCTACATGGGCAAGAGCGTCCATTTTTGTATTTTTGGTTATACTGATTTATTTTTGTTTGGATTACTGACTTTGCTGTCTATGTGGTACCAAATTAGCGAAAGATCTAACGAAGGAGAGAGCGAGCAAAAGACAATATTAACTGACTGACTCATTGGCTTCCAAAATGAGTGGATGGACGGACGGACGGACGGACGGATGGACGGACGGATGGATGGACGGATGGATGGATGGATGGACGAGTGGATGAATGAACAAATGAGAGAACAAGATTGATTGCTAAGTGTATTAATAGTTTTTTATGGTGAAAAGCAGATCATGATATTGTACATGTTTCAGGTAGTTTCCCTTTGTTCAGTCTTTAGCTGACCTTGTATCGATTATGTCTTCACAGTTAAGCAACAGCAGGCGTCGCTCCATAACTGTGCCATATCAGAGAGTACCGACATCCAAAGGCGGACGATTTCTTTGATTTCAATGATCGCTTTGCCTGCATTGTCAATTACCATGACCACTGCTCGCATTACTACTCCTATGTTTTTGTGGTTACAATATTCATATTATATGCTATCATTTAAATAACAATAACAGTGTCAGCTATTTTATTTGAGCAATTCAACTTCAAAAATGGTATTTAGCGCAGTATGAGGTATTTGTTTTGACAATTCAATTTACAATTTCCCAAAAGTGTTATGTTGTGATTTTATGGAAATAGGAAAGCGGTACTTTCTGTCTCTTACTTGCCTTTGCCACTGACTAAATCCCACCGTGTCGACCCCTGTGTAACCCGTCACGTCCCCCCTCTTCCCCTTCTTCAGGAGGCGCACTCTCGGGCGGCGTTGCTGCTGGAGCAGACGGCGGGGTGTCTGCTGCTGGCGGAGCCGCCGCTGACGCGCAAGTTTGCCTTCCACCTCGTCCTCGCCGGCCTCCGCTACCACCAGTGCGACCAGCGCTGCCTTGCGGAACGCTGCTACCGGCAGGTGTTGGACGTGTACGCGGGCAAGACCTGGAGCTTGATCGAGGAGCACCTGCACGACGTATTGGGACGCTACGCGCAGGACAGGGTGCGGACCTGGCCGGACTATATACATGCGGCGGCTGCTTTGTCACACACTTCCCTTTTATTGCGAACTAACAATATATTGCAAATTAATCGATATTTTACACTAATAATTGCCTCCGCATTGCTTTCTCTAACTTGGCTTTACATGAACATAACCATTTTGTGTTTGCGGAGTAAACGAACGGACGTTGCAATATGTTTTTCTGACAAAACCGCACTTCGTGTTAGATCGTGAATTGATTGAAATACACATTTGAATTGTGTATTCAACTGAATATCAATTGAGGCTACTGAATGTATTTGGTTTGAAGGCCCAAAAGCACAATCTCATCAAAGTTAAGGTGACAGGAATGCTGCGGTATTGGGCAGGACTTAAATATGGTTCGTCTCGCAGATTTTTAAATGGCGGTTTTCGCCCTTTTCGGGGGCACTCTTACCTTATGCGTTATTGCTCAGAAATATATTTAAGTTTTATTTACACGCAGGGATTCGGAAATTATTCAGCATTTTTGAGCACATGTTTATGGGTGGGTGGCGCTGTTGTGGGCTGCAGGGCGACTCGTGGAAGGCGGTGGGGCATCACATGGCGTTGCTGGGCAATTGCGCCCACCGCGGTGCGAACGCGCAGGAGCATTACCTTCGCCAGTTTGTGGAGTCGGTGTCCGTCGCGGAGGCGCGCAGCGGCGCGGCGGAGGAGCCGCTGGAGCTCCCCCTCCCCCTCGTGGACGAGGAGCAGGCGTACATCCACCTGGACGGCGTGCGGTACAAGGTGACGACGGCCTTGCCTTGAAACATAGGGTTTCTAACGGCAAGTGAGTAAACCCTAGATACCAGATGATTCAGAGGCGGTGGGGTACATTTATGGCTGCTGGTAAGAAAAATTTAAGAACAGAACTGTACATAGTATATCTTGCGGTAATGAAAAAGTCAGAAATATGCACAGTGGCCTGACTATCTAAATGAATTCAGGGTACTGAAACGTACGTTGAAAACTAGGGTTTAGGGTGTCAGGCGCAAATCGAAATCAATTTCGAGAATAATCGCGCACATTTCCGAAAAGAATTATTTGCTGATTTTCCATATTGAGTCTGTATATCATAATGTGTGTTGGAAATTTTGGGCTTCGAATGCAAATATTATGTTGTCAGAAACTTTGATGCAGAATTCGTGGGAAAGGAAATCAAAGTTTTTCGTGTTTGGCTTCCTAGGTTTTCACAGAGATTAAAGTCTTTGCAGCGTTTTTGTAGCGACGGATATTGAATTTGAAATATTTTTTGTAGAAGTGATGTTGAGCTACTTAACGAAGAATCTGTTTTCGCACTCGCTCGGCGACATTGTTTCCCTGAAAGCGACAATTTTCCCTATCGCCGCTGCTGGTTTTCATCAGGGGAATCCGGCGGCCTATTTGGTGGAGGACTCCAAATGGGAGGCGCTGCACGAGTGCGTCGCGCCCGGCGGCTCGATGAACAGCCTCTCCGCCGGCCCCTCCTCGAACTGGCTCGCGGCGAAGTCGACGCGCTCGGCCGCCGAGGTGCCGCCCAACGTGTGCTGCGCGCACGAAGAGGTGGGCGTCGACATTGAGCTCAGCAACCCACTCGACATATCGCTCGAGGTATCACGACCCCCCACCAACCCTTGAACCCCCGGTGACTTAGCTCTCGTCTTTTGAGTTTCTACTCATTTTCGCCTATTTCATTATTTCGAAATTCAATTGCTAATCGATAATTTTTTTTCTGCGGTATTGACCTGTCTCATTCTATATGTGCTACGACTTGATTGACTGGTATTCATGAGGGCAATGGGGCGTGTCGACCTTGGACGGAGACGAGTTGTCGTGATGTTGTGGGATGGGCGGAATGGCGCTTGTTGCTCTGTACAAGTATTACGAGACATCGCCCCCGGCGTCGTCGTCGTCGTTGTCGGTGTTGTGGTGGTTTGATGCATTTCTTGGCCATGAATCAAGTGGTGAAGGAACGTCGACGGATACCGTTTGTCTGTCCGACTTGACACTCCAGCCTGAAAGTGTGCATTGTTATGCGATGGTTTTTTTGTGGGCGGCTGAAATGGACTGAGCTGGTGTGAGACTGTTTCACTTATTTTATTAGTTTCTGCCAGCACAGCTTACCGTTTTTGTAAACGGCCCTATCCGAATGCCTGTAGTTTTGATTCTGTCTCGTACGTATTCTGTAGGAGTTCCTGCAGGTTCCGACATATATTTTGCTCTTGCCAGTCTGTTCTGTCCGTAAAGCAGCGAACGATGTGTCGCGAGCATTGCCGGATACATCTTACCTGTCCATCGCGGCGCAGGTGGTGGACGTCCGGCTGCTGTGCGAGCACGAGCCCGCGACCGCCTCCACCTCCGACTTGCCCGCGCTAGACACCGCCGAGCCTGACCGCCCCGGATTCGAGCTCCGCGGGCAGGACCTCTCGCTCAAGCCCAAGGAACGCAGCCGCGTGCGAGTCACGGTGAGCGCCCTCTCCGCACGCTCGGCCATCATTCTCCCCATGCACCAACACGCACATGGATCCGACAATTTGCTGTTCCCGTGTGTCTGTTGGTCGAAGCGCAGCCCGTTATTGCTGATCTCGAGAGGGGCGATGATCGCAGACAACATGTTCCGAGGCTTTGTTAAAAATCACTCAGGGGCCGACGACCCGCCGTTTTTGATATCTGCGAATGCGTTACCGACCCACTCTGAATCAGGACTGATATGCTAGCATTTATCCCCCCCCAAACCCCCCTCCCCCCCCCCCCCCCAGTAGTGATATCGCACCACCCATTTTCAAACTCGTGTTCGTTGCCTTTCGAGTTATCGACCGTTTCGTGGTTTGCAGAGGGGCGCAGCGCGATATACGCTTGTTTCGGGTACCATAGATCCGATTTCGTGGGCGATCTCCAGAGGGGGAGATGCACCGGTACCTCTCGCAATGCCGTAACCTCTCGCGCACTGCGACTTCGACGACTTTCCGACAAACGCCTCTTTTTTAGAATGTCCGGTTTCGTATTTTTTAATCTTGTGAGTATCGCTCGCCGGGCGAATACCGATGATTAATGGCTCGCTTTGTTGATTATTGAATGCGGCGAGATTCGAGGGTTTGTTTCTTGTTGCCGCGTGCACCGCAGGTGACGCCGTTGCTGCCGGGTACGCTGCGGGTTCGAGGGGTGGAGTGGCGCCTGGCACAAGGCATCGCAGGTCGGCGCGTGTTTTCGCAACACTCGGGACCGCGGTGGCGCGGGGACGCGCGCCACCTCCGCCTCGCCTTCACCGTCATCCCGCCTATGCCTCGCCTTGCCGCCACCCTACACGGCCTGCCCAGCTTCCTTTACTCTGGCGAGGTGGCGCGGTGCTTCCTGGAGCTGAGGAGCACAAACGACGTGCCGCTGCAGGTTAGTGTGCCAAGAGAGGCGGTTTGTACCTTTCCGATTATGATTTGGCACACAAATGATTATTAATGTCTATGGCAGACACCCAACGAGCGGGTATTAAATGGCTATTTTACGCGCGCGCGCGCGCGCGCGTGTGTGTGTGTGTGTGTGTGTGTGTGTGTGTGTATGTGTGTGTGTGTGTGTGTGTGTGTGTGTGTGTATGTGTGTGTGTGTATTTGTGTGTGTGTGTTTGTAGATAACGCCAGGAATGGCTGTCTATAAACACCAACCGAAGACATGTTTTTTGGGGTATTGCCTAGCATGAGCTATTTATATATAATGTTTGAGACTACGCGCTAAATCGATTTATTTAAAAAAAAACACCTTAGTTTCTATTGCCTTGTAAATTTGAATGGTTTGGATTGGAACTATAGTGTCGGAGCCCAATTTGACTTGATAAGTTGAAGTTGAATTCCAGAACATAATTTTTATAAGCCATAAATGACAAGATGACATACGATTAGGGTACCAAACACTGCTTCCATTTGGCTGTTAGGAAAAACGCAATCACGGTGAGCGATCGTTGTGAATTCATGTAGGGTTAGTTTTGTTGACTGTGGGAGTACACTGAATTACCTATTTCGTCTTCTGTTCATGTCTCCATTCATTGGATCGCCACAGACGGTGGAATGCGATGCAGCCATTCCATATATATATGCACGTTTTGAAAATAATAATTATGATATGATCTAAATATGGAGGAGCACATGTTATACTCTCACATGTCACTGTTTCATCTTTGTTATCTGCTCACACCTCTCCCACACGGCCTCTGTTTTATTTAGCGTGCTCATATTAGCTTCCCATATCGAAATGAGATGTATGCCATTCCCCCGAGATCCCCCCCCCCCCTCCCATTTCATACAATCATGCTTTGTACCCTCCGAACGCCGCTTTCTGATTTCAGCATTTTTCTGCGAAGTGCCGCATCAAGTTCACGGTTTTGGTCGTGACGCGTTGCGCAGGGGCTGCGGGTAGCGGTGAGTCACCCGGGTGAGATGGTGCTGGCGGCGCGTTCGGTCGAGGGTGAAGGCGGTGAGGGCGCGAGGGACGGCATTGGGGAGGCGTGGCACGCGGAGGCAGCGCGGCCGCAGAGCTGGCAGGACGCAGGCGACGAGGGTGAGGGTGCAGGTGAGGGCGAGAGTGAGAGCGGCGGCGCGACGCTGCTGCCGCTGCCTTCGCCCGCAAACGGAGCGCCGCCACCGTCGATGTACTCAACGTCGGGGCCGAGGGCGTGGGCGCTGCCAAGGGTGAGCGCTGCGGGAATTAGAGTACACGTTGTTTATTGTATTGTGAAGTCTTATGTCAGATCTTTTCCATTGTCTGCAACCTTGACTTTATTGTCTGTAATTTATGGCCATTTTGTGATTTTGCAAATGAATTGCATTCTTCGGAATGCGTGTTTATGTTTCAGACGTTGAGTGAATTATTATATGAGTCCTTCAGATGTTAGTTTTTCGAATCATGTGTGGCATTGGTTTTTCTTGGTGCTATTATTGGTGCTTTTGTTGGTTTTTTATTCGGGCAATTGCACATTTCAAGATTCGGCTCGATTTGGTCCTCGCCTGTTGCCGAGCGGGGTAAACGCTCTGACGCTGTTTGACTCAATAATGAATCGCATATACATGCATGCGTGTTATGGGTGGTACACTGGGTTTTAGGTTTCTGCTCCCCTCTGCATGAGACACGGTGCGGACTCTGAAATGTTCCGATGTCGAGTGTTCGCCAACTCTGTCTTTTTGCCAACTTTGTGTTTGCTCGATCAATTAGATCAATAATTCAGCGACGCCCCCTTTTCATTTCTCACATCATCGGGAAAGGCTGTCGTGGTCTCATATGATTCATATGGTACGTCAGTCGAAGCACGTAAGCGGCAAGCGTGGTCGGGGTCGGATGAGAATGGGCGTGAGTGCTTTTATTCATAATTAGAGAATAAAGACGCAATGTTTGTATAAATTCAGGTGAGGGTCCAACATGTATGTGAAAATGAAACGCACGCAATTGCGATTCCGCTGTCGCTCTCCCAATCATCGTCAACCCTGGCAACCTTCACTCGGCCTCCCCCCATCAAAAAAGAAAGAAAGAACAACTTTATTTGATAATACCTGGAAGCGGAGGCTTTCCACTATGTACTCAGCGCGAGTGGGTCATGACTTAATTACAAATTACTGATTGATCGCAACGGACGTCAATCATGAGAGTTGTCGCTCACAATCACTGCCCCCCCCCCCCCTCAAACCCCTCCAGGAGCTGATTCTGGACGAGCGGGAGGGGGTGCACTGGCCGGTGTGGGTCAGCCCTCGGTCCGTGGGCGCGCGCAGCCTCCAGCTCGCCGTCTGCTTCGAGAGCGTGGAGGGGGCGGGGGGCGCGGGCGCGGCGATGCGCCACCGCTTGCTTTGCATCGCGCACACCGTCACCGTGGTGCCCTCGGTCCGGGTGAGTCGCCCCCTCCTGCACACAACCCTCACTCAATAAAAACACACGGATTGCAAATATGATAACGTAACGTTATGTCATGATAGTACTAAGACATACAATCAACTTGATTAAAGTTTGTAATTAATTGTCTGTATGCAAATTATTTTGTTGCTCGACTGCAAAATGAAGTGAAAAAAATAGAATCGGCTGTCGAATGATATCGCATAATTATAACTTTACCAGACGATGCGAAATTTTGATTACAAATGATAATCGCAGTATGTGAAAAATAAACATTTATACCATTTCTTGACTGACACTTTGAGTTTTGCTTGGGGTTATTTCTTCTGTGAGAGCCTTTTGTTGTGCTTTGACTCTCGCGTCCTGCTTCTTCTAGGTCCAGACCCGCCTGCTGCCCGACCCAACCCGCATGCACCGCCGCGTGTTGCAGCTGACGGTGCAAAACCTTCAGACGGCGACAGAGAACTTCCGAGTGCAGCAGGTCGCGGCGCCCCCCTCCCTCCTCCTCTCCCTTCACCGTCTCTTTTTTCAAACATATATTTTCATCTCTAGTGCTATCGACATGATTTTGATGATTGTGATTATATTTGTCGTTTTGTCAGTGTTGGGTCGAAGCGATGGACACTTTCGCAACCATTGAATGTAAAGCCATATATCCGGAACATGAGGGCGCACACTCGTTCTCTGACACACACGCACACACACACACACACACACACACACACACACACACACACACACACACATGCAGAAAATGACATTCATACACACTCATGCTCAAACACATACTCACTTAGACACTCTCACACACCCAAAAACTCTTACAAAGTAGTGCCAACACACTCTCTCACAATGACACGCATACACACACTAACACAATCATATACGCACACACACACACACACACACACACACGCATTTCCCCCCTCTCTTGTACACACACGCACACACTCAAACGCGCAGACCATACACATGCACGCACATGAGATGGCACACACACACACACACACACACACACACACACACACACATGGCTAAACAAGCACTCACACAGAGCCACAGGGATTAATACAACCCCTCACAACTCTTTCTTGCACCGCTCCGCGCAGGTGTCCTGCCTGTCGCCGGGAACGCAGCTGCAGTATATGTCTGCAGGTGAAGAGAGAACGCGGGACGACGCGAGTGACCTGTCTCTGGACACGGTGGTGGGGCCCAACGAGACGGCCAACCTTTACCTTCATATTGAACGCGGCGAGGCAGCGCGGCTCGACTCGGGCGAGAGGGAGGGCGACGCCGGGGCTGGGGGACAGAAGCAGCAGGTGTCGTTATTGCCCGTGAGTGCTGGACCGGTGGCCTGGTTCCACGCCTGCGCGGCTCACTCGGGATCAGCGCCGGCGAGAGACGGCGACGACAGCGGCAACGTTGGGTTCGAAGGCGCGCCGTTACGGTTGGCGCTGGTGTGGGAGGTTCTTCGACCTGGAGGCGCCAAACGGTTGGGCACCTCCCTCACCGCCACGGCAACCGGGGGTGGGAGTGGAATTGGAAGTGGGGGTGGGAGGATGGGGAGCGGGAGTTTGGGGAAGACGGCCGACGCTGCTGCGCCGCTGCATGCGGTGCTCTTGGGACCGCTTTCGCCCGTCACGCACGACTTTGCGGCCTCGCCGCTCTGTGAAGTGGAGCTGGAGCTGCAGGTGCGGTGGGAAGGGCTGCTGTGAAGATCCCCTGTGTGTGTGTGTGTGTGTGTGTGTGTGTGTGTGTGTGTGTGTGTGTGTGTGTGTGTGTGTGTGTGTGTGTGTGTGTGTGTGTGTAAAACTATTAGTTGTCCGTGATTTTTCTGCTCATTCAAATTCAAATAATTTTGGGTTTGCGTTCGCCCATTTTTTAGATGCTTTAGAGTATTGGCTGGCCAACCCCTGTTCCATGAATACGAGTCTGTCATGCCCGCATTCACAGAGGGACGAAGTATATTTGCAAATCGAGGTTGCGTCAAACGCCTCTTTTTCCCTCAATCGCACCGATGGGTGTAATCCCTAACTACGATAGTAGTTCAACCGCACACCACTTGTGTTCTTATCATCGTATGCATATCACCGCAAATCGAAGGGAGTGCGACGTCATATGACGATGCAACACAATTTCATCAAGTGTCATAATCCCAATTTATTATAATTTGTTTTGCAATACATACATTTGTGAATCAATATATTAAGTATAAAGCTAAAGGACCTAACTTAGTCCTTAAGTTTATCATTAACTTATTAAGCTTAAGGAAGGCAGTTACTCGCCGTTCTGAACGTCCTTCGCTTGATTTCGCTGCAATCGCGATCTCGGCGCATAACCTTTTAATTCAATAAGCAACCATCAATCAGCTCGATTTCCACTCGTCAAATATGACATCAAAAAATCAAGGAAACAATCGATTACAAAATATTCTGTAACATCATTAAATGTTAAGTTGATGTTGTTATATAAATACTGGAAATTGTGGAATTCGTGTCGATCAACTGGACCCTCTTTCTCTTTCCCGTCCCCGCCCCCTTTCCCCTGTGAGCAGGTGTGCAGCGGCCTGCCCCACGCGACCGCCTGTCAGGTGGACTGCAACATTCCGTCCGTTCCTTTGGCCGGCTCGACTGGTGCGGGCCTCGCGGGCGCGTGGCACGAGGACGCCGCCCTCTCCGCCCCCTCCCCCTCACCTGCCCCCGACCGTCCCGTAGGCCGACTGGCAGGCCTCCCCCCAAGCTCCGGCTGGCACTGGGTGGGCCCCACCCACGCCGTCCTCTCTCCCCTCCCGCCGGGGGAGACGGGCCGACTTCGCCTCCGCGTCGCCGTCATCGCCCCCGGCCGCTACCTGCTGGACGGCTACCGACTCTCCGCCTGCGCGGAGGATCTGCACAGCGTGACGCACACCCAGCCCGGCCCCACCTGCACCATCAACGTCCTCCCCGCTCCACCGGCCGAATAATGTGCAGCCCCTCACCGCCCACTCCACTCCCCTCTCCTCCAACTCGCCCCCCTTCCCCGCAACTTTTACACAATATGACTACTCGGGCGGCGATGTAAGCGATTACGTTTGCAACCGCCTCAACAGGGCATGCGCGGAATGCGTTTCATGTCTATTGTGCATTTATTCTTGCCTTTCGTTATGCGTTTTGGGGATTTGCTTGTTCGTACTTCATTTTTGCGCGTCGCCTTCGCGTGTGTTTCTTTTTATGTCTTTCGGGTTTTTTTGGATATGTTAGCTAGTTATTTTGGATATTCTGTTATATGCTTACCTATTTCCTGAACGCATCAACCCACAATCCCACCGCTCGAGCTCGTGTGTGTGTGTGTGTGTGTGTGTGTGTGTGTGTGTGTGTGTGTGTGTGTGTGTGTGTGTGGCGGGGTTTATCTATTTGCGTGTGTATAAACTTAGCTATGTGTTTATATTGTTGTGAGGCTGTGCTGTTTCTATATGGCGGGGTGTATGTATATGTGTGTGGATGTTTCACGCTGTGTATGTGTGTGTATGTGTGTGTGCGTGCGTGTGTGTACTTGCCTATGCGTATGTGCGTGCGTGACTGTGTGTGACTTATTTGTGTAAATTTTTGGTGTTTTTTTTGTGTGTGCATTTGTGTGTATGTATGTGTGTGTGCGTGTCTGGATGTTTCACTCTGTGTTGTATGTGTGTGTATGCGTGTATGTATTTGTTTGTGTGTATGCTACTCTGTTTGTGCGTGTGGGAGGGTCTTCATTAAAAGCTTCGTACAGAAAACCCAGTGTTTTTTACTTCAAGGAATGACTTTGCGTGAGACAGCACCTGGATTTGTGCTCAGGGGCAAATCCAGACTTCGCAGACAAATTCTTTATGTGTGGAGCCGATGCTATGCCGTAGCAGTGATGCCATTTCCTGCTGCTTCTGAACTGGAAACTTAATTGTAGAACAAAATTGGCATATTCGTATATTTTCTGACCTCGCCCCATCCTCCCCTCAAAGGAATCGGTTCTCATTTGTTGGAATGATTCAGCATGTCAATACTTCAAGTCGCGTGCCAATAATGCTTCAACGAGTTAAGCTCATGCGGCATTACAGTCAAGATGTAGTTTGGTACGGTGTGTGTGTGTGTGTGTGGAGATGTGTGTGTACTGTAGGATTTCGGCGGTGTGTTTGCATTTTAGATTGTTGTGCGTCTTTGTCTTTTGGGGGAATGTTTGAGTAGGAGACACGTCTGTCGACGGGGCGGCGCTTGTGTTTGTGCGCTGTAAAGTTCGCATTGTATACAGCACGAGTGTGTGTGTGTGTGCGTGTGAGAGAGAGAGAGAGAGAGAATGAGAGAGAGTTCATGTGTGTGTGTGTATGTGTGTGTGTACGTGTATGAGAGAGAAAGAGTATACACTCTTCCCATAAAGTCCGTTACTAGTGAAATAGGGCCTTTCGCGTAGGGCGGGTGTTTATCATGTAGGGTTTCTAGGGTTTAACTGTACTTTAGCTCGTTGAAAAGGCGGGCCGAAAGTTGTGTTGACGGTGAAGTAAAGGGGGAAGCGGGGCACAAATGGGGCCCGTCACGGCTAAGAACTGACGTATTAGGGTTTGCGGGTCAACCCCGATTTCGGGGCATACCCTGATTCGGGCGCCCCGGAATTCGGATTTTCCACACTTTGGCTCGTGAAAACTCCCGAAATCGGCGACACAACACGCGATTTTTATGGTCCCAGCATGCTGTCCGCAAACATGGGAGCACGTGGGTGTGATGGCATGTGCCGTTAAGATGCTTGACGTGGGTGGGATAGGGGCCGGAAACCCACAGCTTGGGAGGCTTAAAAAAGCCTATCTTTGCCGTACGGTGTCCGATTCGAGCAAACCAAGTTGCAAATGGAAGCCCTTCCCCCAAATGGAAGCCCTACCGGCCGGTTTTCGCGTCAAATCCGCCGTCCGATGCCATCCAGCCCCTCGTACAGCCAACTAAAGTTTTTAGGGTTTCAAAATCTGCCACATTCGCGCGGGGCTAGCAACCCTTGGACAGGTGGTACCCGCACACCCGCTCCGCCAATACGCTCAACAATCAGCGCTCTATATTTCGTCTATTCACGGCGTCACCCATTTCATGCCCCATGTTGGCATGGCGCCGTGCCATTTGCCGCATGCCAAACCAAGGCCCGTGCTAGGGTACTTTGAAAGCTCCCCGCCATATTTCACGCCCGGCGGTGCGAAAGCTTGAAAGGCCAGCGATCCGCGCGCTGGGGTGCTTACACTCCAAGTCAACCGTCCCTCAAGCCCAATAGGTCCCTAGCCCGTGCTCCTTGCCTGTATTTTCGGGCACTTGGCAAGAAAACCTAGTGCACACGATATGCCATTCCCGGTATTGCCGCTCTGTAGGCGGCCGGGCGCAACACACTCGGCGGATACTCGTGCAATTGTGCAAACATGCTGAAAGCCCCATTTCGAGTAGTCTCCCGGCTTATCGCGACACTACGTGCACCGAGCCACGCATAGAGGCGTGCATAACATGCACATCCACAAATTTCGGCCTGCAAAATTTCGGCCGCAAATCCAACGTGTGTGCCCACAATAATCGGAGCGTGCCGATAGAGGTGCTCACGTCAGTGAGCAACGCGCCGTGGTGTGTTGTTCGAAAGTCATTACTCTACCCCCCAATCGAATTGCATGGCCATCGCGGCTGTGCGTGGCGGGTAATTAAATGCGTGCCACTAGTAACGGACTTTATGGGAAGAGTGTATTGCATTGATGGTAACTGACATGATAAATTCAAATTAAGCGAATTCATTGCATTACTCACTCCAAGCTTACACAGTATTCCAATATTCTTAGGAAAGAAAATACATTGCAATCTACCGTATGAGCACAAACTTAACTTTTACATACGCATTGGCATCCGTCGTCGGACGCAATCGTCGACCCATGAAATCATTTGGAAGTTAATGAGTTTCGCAGGGGAAACGCGAAAGACACTTGCGAAATGCGCGGGGCCATCGTCGCGGGTCCAAGTATCACAGCTTCACATTGTGGTGTGATGGGAAGTGCGTCGAAAGAATGCCTCAGTGCAACAAATCAGAAATGCAGATCGAAATGCCTTGATATGTGTGTATGTGTATGTGTGAGATGCTCTTGTGTATTGTATTCATCCATCGTGTCGATTCATTCATCAAGCGTCATTACAGATTCATGGGAGAGGGGGGGGGCAGAGAGAAAGGGGGCCCAGATGTGAGGGAGAGGTAGGTATATCTCTGGACGATGGATACGCAAAATAATTGCCCGCAGGAATTGAATGCGGAAACAGAGGTCCTTTGTGTTAGTGTTCGTCCTGTGACTTCATTATTATAATCGAGGAATGACTTCAGTATTCCACACATGATGTCATGTTGCTTTTCTCCGCATCTATTTATTGATACGAAATCAATCAAATAAACAGTCATGAGAATAATTTCATTCAACATAACCGTGTCCTGGTACATCCCGATGTGAGCACTGTCATCAGCCGCCGCGCGGTGAAACGATACATATGAGCAGGCGATGTCCACAATGCACAACAACGCTTTGCATGAGGGCAGCGCTGATGCTGTGGCACGCCTTCCCGTTCCTCGGGCTCAGGTTTTCTGGTCATATTGGTAATATAGGGGTTTGAATTATAGGGCTAGAATTAAGCAGCAACATGCGTTACCTCCGACGGTAGAGCTCCCCTAGCGGTTCATACACCGCGCGCGCACGGACAGTAAAATCTCCGCACACTATATGACGCACAAGCAGATATCGCTGCTTGTGTGTCCACCTCCTGCCTTTTGCGAGGGCTATCGCTCACGCAAACGGCATCGTGGCTCTTGCTAGCCACGCAAGGTGTTAATCACTTATTCACTTGAGTCTCCTGCACGACGCACGAAAACACACTCCCTGAGTTCAGATGGCGGACCGCCTGGTATTGCCTGCCGACCTCCACCCCGTTGCGCCAGGTGACGCGCCGGACAAAAATTCCGATCCCCGCGACGCTTTGCAGGAACGGGGCAGCGCTGATGTTGTGGCATGCCTTCCCGTTCCTCGGGCTCAGGTTTTTTCCTCTTTTCTTCTTTTTGCTTGGTGGCCTCCGCCGCTCTTTCTTGTATAAGAATTTTGTTAGTTTTATAATGCTCTATCTATAGTATGTTTATACCCGTACCTGCAGCGAGGAAGTACCCGTATCATCCTGCTGAAAAATATATAATAAACAGAGCAGTGCGTCGTAACGCGGCACGCGAGATATTCAGAGCCAAAGTACTGACAACGTAATGTTTGTCATCATCACCTGCCCGTACCCGTACTTGCTCTCTTCGTTTATCATTAGGGGGCCTTCGCGGCAATTTGCAATAAACTTTGTACTAAACGCACCGCGTGCCACGTAGCGCGCTCGCATGCGTCAGCATGTAATCATTACAGCTGACTCGGAATTATGGTAGGGATACCGGCATGTCTCCCATCACACACTTTCAGTCTTTCATGTCTCCCATCACACATTGTCCCGGCTCCTTCGGGGTATGTTGTCCGCGTAGCGTCGCAGCCATGGTCCGCCGGGTCGGAAGTGGCCGACAACAAGCGGATGCCTTGTCTGGGTTTAAGACAGTTGCCGTCATTCTCGCGGCTAGCTTTCGGAAACCTCCGCTCGCCTCCGTATGTCTACCGCACCTTATCGGACACCTGCGGATCTACCAACGGCTACGGCAGCGGGCGTCGAGAGCTTGGCCAGCACACCTTAGCCATACGAACCTTAACCTCGAGAATGAAAGTGCCAGCGAACGGTTGTTTCATGATACTTACCGTATGAAACCGGCAGACTTTGGCGAAATACTCGAGGCGCTACAGGTGCCGACCACCATGATGTACCCGAATCGCGGCGCCAAGTTCACAGGGACGACGGGGTTGCTCGTTTTGTTAGCACGTCTCGGTACTGCGGGCGCCCTACACGGTTTGGGACGGAAGCTAAGGATGAACCCGGACCGCATTTCGAAAATATCTGTGACGATGGTGCGGTGGATGCGGCAGCGCTGGGGGGCTACTGTTGTATGCGGACTTGATATTTCGCGGCTGCCCACTTACGTGGACGCCATCAAGGCAAGGACTGCCGTCAACCTACCAGTTTTCGGCTTCATCGATTGCACCCTCAGAGGCACTCGGCGGGTGAAGTATGGACAGGCTGCCATATATTCCGGTCACAAAAAAAAACATGGCCTGAAGTATCAGATTGTTGCCGTCCCGGATGGGTTGATTTGTTGCTTGGCGGGGCCCGTGCAAGGTCGGCGAGGGGACAGCAGGATTCTGGAGGAGTCCGAACTTGAGGACTACGTGCAAGGTATTCAGCGCTCGCAAGGAACCCGCTACCTCATATATGCCGATGCAGCATACGCGGAGACGGAGACCATAGCAACGGGCTATAATAGAATGCAACGTAGTAGAGACCCCGCGAAGGACCAGTTCTCCCGTGCTATGAATGCCCCCCGCACTTCTGTTGAGTGGGCTTTTGGGCTTGTGCAACAATATTTTCCGTGGGTGGATGATGTGGCTGCAAATAACTTAGCCGTCACACCTGTAGGGCTGTTCTACCAGGCAGCCGTGCTCCTCACTAATTGCATCACATGCGCCCAACAGCAAGCCCCCACTTTTTATTCCTATTTCAACTTGTCGCCGCCATCGCTTACTAGCTACTTGACATGATAGAAAATGCAACTTGTAAAACATAAATGATTACAAACTTCACTTGCCATTATTCTGCTGCATCTGCTGAAACATCATGCTAAGCACATTCCCTGTCTGATTCTGAATCGTGCTGATGCGCTCTTGTGCCACCGTCATTTCCTTTTGTGCTGCTGTCATGTCTGCTTGCGCAATTGCCATATCCTTTTGTGCATCTGATAATTTTTCTATGCCCTGGCCTATCCGCGTCAACAGCTCTATCTGCTTATGTCCCCTCGCCTTGTCCTCCTGCATGTACGAGTCCATGCTTGGCAGCAGCTCGTTCTCTAGCTGCTCTCTCAAAGCGGTGAGGTCATGCTTACCGGAGGGGTTGCTCGATCCAGCGCCACTGCTGCGCTTGCGCTTGTTGCCCGCCAACTTGCGACTCTCTTGGAACTCCTTCTCGGCTGCGTCCATAGCAAGTTTGTATTGTGCCGCCCTCTCATGGGTCTTGTTGATAAATCTGTATACATTACAGTAGCGCCCCCAACGTCATTGACTCATGCTAACAAGCCAACACAAACAAATACATTTGCATTATAAATCACAACGCATGCTGGGCGGGGCTCACCTGTTGTCTATGCAGCGTATTGCAACACTGCAAAAGTACATCGCTGCGTACTTAACTGCCAACAACCGCTGATCAGGGGGCTTTCCCCTCAATATTGCCACGTTGCGCTCTGTCTGCTCCCTGCGGAATGCGTAGTACTGTTGTAGGCGGGTTGGTGACGCGTCCTTTCCCTTCACGGGCTCCCCGCCATCGTTCAGCGTGTGCATGTGCGGGAAGCATGCAAGTCGCTCCATCAACTGAAAACTATGAAACATGCTTTCCATTTCCACGGCGGAAGTCTCATGCTGTCCGTTGCCGTTGTCCTCGTGCTGCAAAATTGTGTATGCCTGCAACATGTGCGCGTCCAGCGCCCACTGGTCCTCAACCGCCTCACCTTGATCCATGAAGTTGAGGAAGCTCCATGGTTTCGGCAGTTCAGTTACACCAGGCTCTGGCAGGGGCAATGTGGTAAAACTTTCCCACGTGCACTTCTTCCGAAGCTCCTTCTCCTCCGTTGTGAGCTCCAGCACGTCCGCTGCGTCCGGCGGCACGAAGTCATCCATGTCCGGATCGTAGTTTTCGTCCTCTATCGAGTCCGATTGCCCGACTGGCTCTCCGTCCTCACGCCCACCCGCCTTCATGGCTTTTAGGTTGTGGCGGCGGGATCCCAAGCCCAAAGCCAATCTACGTAGAGGGAGGGGGGGGGTTCAAGATCGAGCGGGATTGCCAAAAAATCGAGCCGGCAGCCAGGCAACGTAGATAAGAGGGGGACTCTCACCTTTCTGCCGCTAGGCCGTGCGCCTCCTTTGCGGCGTCTACCTTGGCCTTCTTCGCTTTGCCCATCTTCTCGGCCTCGGTGTTGGCTTCTTGCGCGAGCAGGGCGTCCCGCAAGCTCGGAAGTATAGCCAAGTAGCCGTGCACCGTCTTCTTGGTCTCCTCGTCTGGTACGCGCTCGTCGTCCTCAGGTAAGTCCTCTCCGACCCACCCCGTCAGGTAGAGGTACTCGCGAATCTCCGACCAGGCTTTGTAACCATGGTCACCCTTCTGTAGCGCGGAGTCGTCACGCGCTTGCTCGAGCATCGCCTGCCACATAGAGTCGTTGACGCCGTCCTTATTCTTCCTCTTGTCGCCGGCTGCCCACGCCCTCACGATATGCTCCACCCGGTCCTGCAGGCTCCGCCCGTCGGGAAGCTTTTCGCCCTTCACATGGCGCATCTTCCGCATTTTCTTTTCCAGTTTCTCCCTAAACCGACCCTTGCGCCCGAATTGGCTGGGCTCCTTCCACAACGCGACGATACCGGCGGCATCTGCGGCGTGTAGAAGCGCAGAGATCCAGCGCACATCCGACTCCCACCGCCGCTTCCACTCCTTTGATGCGACCTTCTTCTCTGGCGCATCCTGCACTTCGTCGTTGTCCGAGCTCGTGTCAGACATAGCGGGACCAGACACAGGGTGTGGAGGGGGGAAATGGCTTTGTCCGTGGTGGAGGCAAGATGGGCGAGTGCCCAAGTGGTAGCGCTGTCGTGTCCGTAGCTATACAATTTGCTTTACTGCAAATTGAAAAACACGGATGAATCTTTACTGCAATCTTTACTGCAATCTCTTTCTTTATTGCAATTTGAGACCAGATTGCAATAAAGGTTCATTGCAATTTGGTCGTACGCGAGGGTGTACGCGCTGACGTGTCGCGATGATGCTGACGTGTTACTGCAAAGTTTATTGCAAATTGCCGCGAAGGCCCCCTATTAAGTGAGTCTTATTTATGTTTTTAATTTTTATATTTCGTCTCTTGTACATAAGCATTCATTGCGAATTATTCCCGTTTCCCTGGTTGATGCACTCAAATAGTTAAATATGTGGCAGAGAGGGTCTGTCTGCTCGCCGGCGTCTTACCCCCCGCGACCCGCCCCACAGCAGCGGAAGATCGCAGAGTCCCTACCACTAAAGCACACTCTGCTGGAAACTAACACGGAAACATCGCGTTCACGGATCACGCGCACGAGGCATAACACTTTCGTCTGCCTCGCATCGAACTCGGTTTTGACCTCTTCACAGCCCGGCCCGTGACTCCGTTATTTATAAGCCTGCGACGATGCACTCCCACGCCCACGTCGCCGCAGTGACGATCCTATTGCTGCTGTATTTCGTGTGCGCCCACAGCCAGCCGGTGCTCTCATTGAACGATGTCCTGTACTGCGAGGTAAGACGCCTTCCGCAGGAGAGATTGTTGACTTCTCCCGACTTCGCCGAGTCGTGTTCCCACTCGCTGAAAGACCGAGCGACCATGTCGCTTTCCGTATTCGCGCTATACCGGTAAACTCCTGTAGAAGCACAGCCTATTACCTTCTATAATGACGATGGTCGAAACAAGATATTATTGAATATAGAATCGACAGCACCGAAGAAGACAGTGAAGCAATGTGTTGCTGGCGCGCGCTCAGTTTACCTCTCCGCCATGTTGCTCACTTTGAATCTACCCGTACCGCTGTTAATATTATTACCATTGTTTAAATCTTTTGCGCCCCCGGGATATATGCTTATTTTATTATTATTATTATTTCCTGAAGTAATCTTGTTTAATTCTATCATTTTTTTACAAGAAAAAGCAGTAGTGGAGGCCACCAAGCAATAAGAAGAAAAGAGGAAAAAATCTAAGAGGAAAAGAGGAATTCTTGTTTAATTCCATCCGGCTATTATTGCTGGAATTACAAAAAGCACTGTCGGAACGTAGGGTTAGGGCAACAGGTCAGTGCGGGATAGTTAGGGTTTCCCTCCTTGCTTGTCTCGTCTTACCTGTACACAGTTTAAGGCCGGTTCTTACGTGAACTTGGCCACCACCCGCGAAAGATGGACAGGGAAGAAAGGGCGGGAGAAAATTCTTGTTTCATGAAGGGGATACTAAAGGGGAGGTCCAAAACGGTTTCCTTAAGAGGATCCTAAAGGGGAGATTCCTGTTTCATAAAGGGGATCCGAAAAGGGAGGTCCTAAAGGGTTTCCTTAAGGGGATCATGGGGAGGATGTTCTCCTTTCGAAATAGGATCCTAGAGGGTTTCCTTTAGAGGATCCTTAAGGAGAGATTCTTGTTTCCTGTCGGCGACCATGATATTAATAAAATACGGGTACGTGCATGTGTAAGACTCACCCAGCTCATCCTGACCATAGGTACGGGTACTTTCCATCTGTCTGTGTATTTATAGCAGTCTGTCTTATTTTTTTTTATTTTTATTTTTTTAGAAAAGTGAAAATTTCTTACAAGAAAAAGCAGTGGAGGCCACCAAGCAAGAAAAAGAAAGAAAGGAAGGAAGAAAAAACCTAAGTCTGTCTTATTAATATCTCAGCCAAGAAAAATTCTATCCATACTTGAGATTTTGATTACAAATAAAGACAATTACACAGGAATAATTAAGGAAAATAAAGCGAGATGGATGAAAGGAGGGAAAGAAGGACACCAGGGTCACAAAGTCCGGGGACAGCGATGATCTAGAGGAAGGAAGTACTGCATTCGCCATAGATAGACCCAGTGAAGTGGAGCGCGGCAGACACCCAAGTAGTCCGAAAAATTTGGCGAACAATTGTTAATCAAAGTGTCCCCAATCTCCATTCTTGAAGGGTGTGAATAATAGGCGGCGTTCAACTCTACGGCCCCTGTCGCTACTCAATAAGAGACGAAAGCCTCGGCGCGGGGCGAATAAATACCACTACTCAATGGAGAATCTTGTTTGGTATGGTGGTGTCAACTTACTTTTATGCGATAGGCAATTTACTACAAGGCGGTTTTTCAATTGGTTGTGTTTGGTGCCCCCCCCCCCCCCCCTTTTTGCCTCCCTTTTACAAAACTACTCCGGCCTAACCCATTCTTTAAGCATTGTAAACGAAAAACGCCCATGACCTGAGCAATTCAACAAGGCCACAACTTTTCGACGAGGTTTAGGCTGTTATTAGGGTTTGTGGGAAGATGTGATGTTAGGGTTTAGTGGGGAGATAGTGTTTGAGGCAACTAGAAGTACTTTACTACACAGCTTATCCTAATAGAGCAAATGTATTCTGCATAGTGCTTCCTCGCCCCCCGTTTTTGAGAAAGATGTACAACCACATTAAACAAACATATGAAAAGTAATCGCCTAAAAAAACAGCTCCGGTATAATATAATTAACATGTCGAAATATACATAATAGTAGTCAACCGCTTACTCTGATGTTTCCTTATTATTTTCCTTGATTTTTGTATTCTCATCCCTGCCTCGTCGTCGTCTCCGTCTCCAATGAAATCACGGCAGATTCTCTGGGGGAGGCCCTCGGATGCCATCAAGGGCACGCTGCAAGCGATTGTTAGCTTCAACGCCTCATCGGAATGTGCAAATGATCCTGGCTACATGTCGATAACATATCAAGACGTGGTGGCGGTAATCGCCCCTCCCTTCTCTCTTTGTCGCCGTAATAATGATTGATGACTCGAGAAGAGTTCATGTACCCGGTGGTAATGCAGGGACTCGCGGAAGGCTGAAAATATAGGTCAGATTGTGTAATTTATGTATACGTCGAGTTTTTTACTTTTCAACTTTCGATGCTCGCGAATGATCTACAGGTGCACGGCCCAGACAGCCAGGTGCTTGTGTGGAACGGGCCGCGAGTGTTTGTCCTCGAGCGACTAGAGGTATGAAACTCCCATGTATTTAGGGCGTCCAAAGCCAAAGATGAATGCCCTGGTTTTTGTTTGCGATATTTCGCCGGCTCGATGCTCACAGCCCCATCGAGGTTTAGCTTGTCATTTGTTGACATCCCCTCACTGACTTAGTAATGCTGCTTCTCACGTGAAGCCCCAATCCAATAACGACGGCGCCGCCGCTTCCGGCGAGCCGCCTGCACTGTATGAATACGGGAGCTTCTATCCCGACGGCTCCGGCTTCTTGATGCGCAAACAGGCCACCCTCGAAATCGATATTAGGAGGACTCCGTTCGAGGGGGGGAGCTTCTACTCGGTACGCCAAGAACTCCACGGCCTGTGCGTACATGAATAATTACGAACCCACCCCCGATATTGTTTACGAAAGTCCGCCCTCGGTAAACCCATTAGAGACACGTCAAGGGGTGGAGCCAACGAAACTGATCAATATTTCATATCACCAAAGGAGATAGATTTCGTTCAGAATGTAACATAATTGTATTGCATTATGTTGTGTTGTGTTGTGTTGTACTATATTGTATTCTATTGAATTGTACTTTATTGTATCGACGTAATGCGTAAATATTCCCAGTTTTGCAGCTCTTTCTTATTGATAATTCGGCTTCGTATTTTGTTTAGTATATGATAAAGTTTCAAATTTCACGAAACAAATTGACGTTTATATTATGTCAGCGCAATGGCTATTTCATCCATACATATACCCGTGATGATTGAGAACACGCCTATATGACAGTGAGGCGGAGCTTTTGTGGCCTTGCTTATTGACAAACGGATATTCTATGTTGCCGTCCATAATTTATCCGCAGCCAACAGCCGTGGAACGTCACGTGACTGCAGTGTGGTCGGAAGGAATGACGGTGTACGAGCTCGTCGCGCCCCCACCCCTCTGCACCGTTTTCACCATGCAATCATTTTTCATTGGTCGTAACGCAACTGGCGTCGCCGACCGCTCCCAACTGGCCGGACTCGCCGGCAGCGGGGCGCTAGTGCTACCCGATGGTTGGACCTACCGGGTGCGCACCCTCGAGGAAGAGCTCCGAATCACGGGCGTCGATGGAGTGACGAATGTTTTACAAGACAACATCGGTAATTCTTACTCGCAGCACGACAACAGTCGGTGCGAGAATATCGGGGGCGAGAGTGAAACCCCAGTGGATAGCGGGTCGGTGTCAGCTAGCGAGTTTATTCTAATCGCCGGGCTGCTCTCGTGGACGGTAGCGGTAGGAGTTTTGGCGCTGTGAGAAATTGGGGCGCCCGTAAGTGTGGTAAATGAATTGCGGCCCCTTTGCGTAGCAAGAAAAAATACGCCGAGTATTTCCATCACGGCGGCAATTCAAATGGTGTTTCTTCCGCTGAAGCATCACGACACACTAGGAGTGAATTATTTTGTAATCAACGGAAATGTGCATTTAATTCGGTCTTGGGCTTCGTATAACTGCTGTTGTTATGATGAAATGCTCACACTGCTTTGGTGTTTATTCACCCGCATGTCCCTCTCGCGTTATTTTCCAATAATTTGTGTACTAGCCTACAATGCTACACATATTGTGACAGTTTGCTTAGAAAAACTGCGATAACAATTGATTGCGGCTAATGCAGAAAGAATGTGCAAGAGCGTACCTTTTTGCAATCTAGCTAAACGTGATTAAAAGATAATATGAAAAGTTAATTGCCTCCTCCATTGCGCTGGCTGAAGTAGCCCAGCCTAGTTCTCTTATGTCTTGCTTGAAGCGTCATGCGTTTCTCGGAAGCTCATCATGTTACGTGTTGCCCGTCGCCTCGGATAGACGCGATCCGGCGCGTCTTGACGCTTAGATAATCTCACCAATTTGCACGCTATCAATGTGCGGGACTTGGGCTATTTACAGTGGTTGTACAAATGCGGGTGAACACTCCCTCGGAGAGTACGGAATGGAACTAGTAGCGATACGTACGAGTTCCACAATCATTTGCACTCTAATAGGACAATACTCGCCACACTCGTACTCACCCTCTAGAAAAAGGCGAGAATCAGCCTCATGCTAACCCTCTACTAATTAGCCTCGTGCCAATTGTAGTATGTCAACAACTCCTCATTTCGAAGTCATTGTGAGTGGGGAATCCTCGCCGGGTGCAATGTCCTCATGAAATCCAAGTACTCTTTGAGATTGACGAACTAAAAGCCATTTAGGCGAGTCCAAGAAATTGTGTAAGGCCATTGTGCGCAAATTTTTATTTATAAACGATGCGAGACATGTGGAATCTGCTCTTCCTAATTAGTATGGGTTTAGAACAACATGTCCTTTCTTCGGCACCTTGAAACATTGTCGATCTTGTCAACAAAGATGTGATCAACGTCGTACTCATCGTCGGTTTGAATTACAGGGCTAGAATTAAGCAGCAACATGCGTTACCTCCGACGGTACAGCTCCCCTAACGGTCCATACACCGCGCGCGCACGGACAATAAAATCTCCGCACACTATATGACGCACCAGCAGCGATTGTGTGTCCACCTCCTGCCTTTTGCGAGGGCTATCCCTCACGCAAACGGCATCACGGCTCTTGCTAGCCACGCAAGGTGTTGATCACTTGAGTCTCCTGTACGACGCACGAATACACACTCCCTGAGTCCAGATGGCGGACCGCCTGGTATTTCCTGCCGACCTCCACCCCGTTGCGCTAGGTGACGCGCAGGACAAAAATTCCGATCCCCGCGACGCTTTGCAGGAACGGGCAGTGCTGATGCTGTGGCATGCCTTCCCGTTCCTCGGGCTCAGGTTTTTTCCTCTTTTCTTCTTTTTGCTTGGTAGCCTCCACTGATTTTTCTTGTAAGAATTTTGTTACATTTATAATGCACAACAACGTCTATCTATTGTATATTTGTACCTGTACCTGCAGCGAGGCAGTACCCGTATCATCCTGCTGAAAAATATATAATAAACAGAGCAGTGCGTCGTAATGCGGCACGCGAGATATTCAGAGCCAAAGTACTGACAACGTAATGTTTGTCATCATCACCTGCCCGTACCCGTACTCGCTCTCTACGTTTATCATTCAGTGAGTCTTATGTTTTAATTCTTTTTTTAATTGCGTCTCTTGTATATAAGCATTCATCGCGAATTATTCCCGTTTCGCTGGTTGATGCACTCAAATAGTTAAATATGTGGCAGAGAGGGTCTGTCTGCTCGCCGGCGTCTTACCCCGCGCGACCCGCCCCACAGCAGCGGAAGATCGCAGAGTCCCTACCACTAAAGCACACTCTGCTGGAAACTAACACGGAAACATCGCGTTCACGGATCACGCGCACGAGGTATAACACTTTCGTCTGCCTCGCATCGAACTCGGTTTTGACCTCTTCACAGCCCGGCCCGCGACTCCGTTATTTATAAGCCTGCGACGATGCACTCCCACGCCCACGTCGCCGCAGTGACGATCCTATTGCTGCTGTATTTCGTGTGCGCCCACAGCCAGCCGGTGCTCTCATTGAACGATGTCATGTACTGCGAGGTAAGACGCCTTCCGCAGGAGAGATGGTTGACTGCTCCCGACTTCGCCGAGTCGTGTTCCCACTCGCTGAAAGACCGAGCGACCATGTCGCTTTCCGTATTCGCGCTACCGGTAAACTCCTGTAGAAGCACAGCCTATTACCTTCTATAATGACGATGGTCGAAACAATATATTATTGAATATAGAATCAACAGCACCGAAGAAGACAGTGAAGCAATGTGTTGCTGGCGCGCGCTCAGTTTACCTCTCCGCCATGTTGCTCACTTTGAATCTACCCGTCCCGCTGTTAATTTTTATTTTTTTTATCTTTTATTTTTTTGCGCCCCCGGGATGTATGGGGTTAGGGTTGCAGGTAAGTGCCAGGTAGTTAGGGTTTCCTTCCGCCCTGCTTGTCTCTTACCTATACAGTTTAAGGCCGGTTCTTTGGTGAACTTTGCCACCATCCGCGAAACCATCCGCGGGATATATGATTATTTTAATGTTATTGTTTCCTGTGGTACGTGTCGCCGCGTATTCTTGTTTAATTCCATCCGGTTATCGGAATTACAAAAAGCACTGTCGGAACGTAGGGTTAGGGCAACAGGTCAGTGCGGGGTAGTTAGGGTTTCCCTCCTTGCTTGTCTCGTCTTACCTGTACACAGTTTAAGGCCGGTTCTTGCGTTAACTTGGCCACCACCCGCGAAACATGGACAGGGAAGAAAGGGCGGGAGAAAATTCTTGTTTCATGAAGGGGATCCTTAAGGGGAGGTCCAAAACGGTTATTTCCTTAGGGGGATCCTAAAGGGGAGATTCTTGTTTCATAAAGGGGATCCGAAAGGGGAGGTCCCACAGGGTTTCCTTAAGGGGATCATGGGGAGGATATTATTCTTTCCAAATTGGATCCTAGAGGGTTTCCGTAATAGGATCCTTAAGGAGAGATTCTTGTTTCCTCTCCGCGACCATCAAATTAATAAAATACGGGTACGTGCATGTGTAAGACACACCCAGCTCATCCTGACCATAGGTACGGGTACTTTCCATCTGTCCATCTGTGTATTCATAGTCTGTCGTCTTTATCAATATCTCAGCCAAGAAAAATTCAATCCATACTTGAGATTTTGATTACAAATAAAGGCAATTACACACGAATAACTAAGGAAAATAAAGCGAGATGGATGAAAGGAGGGAAAGAAGGACACCAGGGTCACAAAGTCCTGGGACAGCGATGATCTAGAGGAAGGAAGTACTGGATTCGCCATAGATAGACCCAGTGAAGTGAAGCGCGGCAGACACCCAAGTAGTCCGAAAAATGTGGCGAACAATTGTTAGTCAAAGTGCCCCCAATCTGCATTCTCGAAGGGTGTGAATAATAGGCGGCGTTCAACTCTACGGCCCCTGTCGCTACTCAATAACAGACGAAAGCCTCGGCGCGGGGCAAATAAATACCACTACTCAATGGAGAATCTTGTTTGGTATGGTGGTGTCAACTTACTTTTATGCGATAGGCAACTTACTACAAGGCGGTTTTTTAATTGGTTGTGTTTGGTGCCCCCCCCTTTTTGCCTCCCTTTTACAAAACTACTTCGGCCTAACCCATTTTTGAGGATTTTAAACGACAAACTTCCATGACCTGAGCAATTCAACAAGGCCACAACTTTTCGACGAGGTTTAGGCTGTTATTAGGGTTTGTGGGAAGATGTGATGTTAGGGTTTAGTGGGGAGATAGTGTTTGAGGCAACTAGAAGTACTTTACACAGCTTATCCTAATAGAGCAAATGTATTCTGCATTGTGCTTCCTCGCCCCCCGTTTTTGGGAAAGATGTACAACCACCTTAAACAAAGATATAAAAAATAATCGCCTAAAAAAACAGCTCCAGTATAATATAATTAACATGTCGAAATAGACTGAATAATAGTCAACCGCTTATTTTGATGTTTCCTTATTATTTTTCTTGATTTTTGTATTCTCATCCCTGCCTCGTTGTCGTCTCCGTCTCCAATGAAATCACGGCAGATTCTCTGGGGAAGGCCCTCGGATGCCATCAACGGCACGCTGCAAGCGACTGTTAGCTTCAACGCCTCAGCGGAATGTGCAAATGATCCTGGCTACATGTCGATAGCAGATCAAGACGTGCTGGCGGTAATCGCCCCACCCATCTCTCTTTGTCGCCGTAATAATTATTGATGACTCGAGAAGAGTTCATGTACCCGGTGGTAATGCATGGACTCGCGGAAGGCCGAAAATATAGGTCAGATTGTGTAATTTATGTATACGTCGAGTTTTGATCTTTCAACTGTCGATGCTCGCGAATGATCTACAGGTGCACGGCCCAGACAGCCAGGTGCTTGTGTGGAACGGGCCGCGAGTGTTTGTCCTCGAGCGACTAGAGGTATGAAACTCCCATGTATTTAGGGCGTCCAAAGCCAAAGATGGATGCCCTGGTTTATGTTTGCGATATTTCGCCGGCTCGATGCTCACGGCCCCATCGAGGTTTAGCTTGTCATTTGTTGACATCCCCTCACTGTCTTAGTAATGCTGCTTCTCACGTGAAGCCCCAATCCAATAACGACGGCGCCGCCAATTCCGGCGAGCCGCCTGCACTGTATGAATACGGGAGCTTCTATCCCGACGGCTCCGGCTTCTTGATGCGCAAACAAGCCACCCTCGAAATCGATATTAGGAGGACTCTGTTCGAGGGGGAGAGCGTCTACTTGGTAAGCCAAGAAATCCACGGCCTGTGCGTACATGAATAATTACGAACCCACCCCCGATATTGTTTACGAAAGTCCGCCCTCGGTAAACCCATTAGAGACACTTCAAGGGGTGGAGCCAACGAAATTGATCAATATTTCATATCGCCAAAGGAGATAGATTTCGTTCAGAATGTAACATAATTGTATTGCATTATGTTGTGTTGTGTTGTGTTGTACTATATTGTATTCTATTGAATTGTACTTTATTGTATCGACGTAATGCGTAAATATTCCCAGTTTTGCAGCTCTTTCTTATTGATAATTCGGCTTCGTATTTTGTTTAGTATATGATAAAGTTTCAAATTTCACGAAACAAATTGACGTTTATATTATGTCAGCGCAATGGCCTTTTCATCCATACATATACCCGTGAGGATGCAGAACTCGCCTATGAGAGTGAGCCGGAGCTTTTATAGCCTTGTGTATTGACAAACGGATATTTCATGTTGCCACCCATAATTTCTCCGCAGCCAACAGCCGTGGAACGTAACGTGACTGCATTGTGGTCGGAAGGAATGACGGTGTACGAGCTCGTCGCACCTCCACCCCTCTGCACCGTTTTCACCATGCAGTCCTTTTTCATTGGTCGTAACGCAACTGGCGTCGCCGACCGCTCCCAACTGGCCGGACTCGCCGGCAGCGGGGCGCTAGTCCTACCCGATGGTTGGACCTACCGGGTGCGCATCCTCGAGGAAGAGCTCCGAATCACGGGCGTCGATGGAGTGACGAATGTTTTACAAGACAACATCGGTAATTCTTACTCGCAGCACGACAACAGTCGGTGCGAGAATATCGGGGGCGAGAGTGAAACCCCAGTGGATAGCGGGTCGGTGTCAGCTAGCGAGTTTATTCTAATCGCCGGGCTGCTCTCGTGGACGGTAGCGGTAGGACTTTTGGCGCTGTGAGAAATTGGGGCGCCCGTAAGTGTGGTAAATGAATTGCGGCCCTTTGCGTAGCAAGAAAAAATACGCCGAGCATTTCCATCACGGCGGCAATTCTAATGGTGTTCCTTCCGCTGAAGCATCACGACACACTAGGAGTGAATTATTTTGTAATCAACGAAAATATACATTCAATTCGGTCTTGGACTTCACATAATTGCTGTTATTATGATTAAATGCTCACACTGCTTTGGTGTTTATTCACCCACATGTCCCTCTCGCGTTAATTTCCAAATATCTGTGTACTAGCCTACAATGCTACACATATTGTGACAGTTTGCTTAGAAAAACTGCGAAAACAATTAATCTCGACTAATGCAGAAAGAATTCGCGAGAGCGTTCCTGCTTGCAATGTAGCTAAACGTAACTAAAAAGAGTATATGAAAAGTAACTTGTCTCCTCCCTCCATTGCGTTGCCTTAAGCAGCCCAGCCTAGTTCGCTTCAGTCTCGAAGCGTCATGCGTTCCTCGGAAGCTTATGCAACGTGTTGTTTGTCGCGTGGGATAGACGCGTTCCGGGGCGTCTTGACGCTTAGATAATCTCGGCAGTGAGCACGCTAGCAATGTGCTGGGGCTTGAGGTATTTAAAGTGGTTTTATGAATGCGGGTGAGCACTCCCTCGGAGAGTACGGAATACAACTAGTAGCGATGATACGTACGAGTTCTGCAATCATCTGTATTACAATAGGACAATACTCGCCACACTCATACTCTCCCCCCTAGACAATGTCGAGAATCAGCCTCATGCCAATTGGTTTATGTCAACAACTCCTCATGTTGAAGTCATTGTGAGTGGGGAGTCCTCGTAGGGTGCAATGTCCTCATGAAATCCAAGTACTCTTTGGGATTGACGAACTAAAAGCCAATTAGGCGAGTCCAAGAAATTGTGTAACGCCATTGTACGCAAATTTTACTCATAAACGATGCGAGACATGTGGAATCTGCTCTTCCTTAGTATGGGTTTGGAACAACATGTACTTTCTACGGCATCTTGAAACATTGTCGATCTTGACAACAAAGATGTGATCAACGTCGTACTCATCGTCGTCATCGTGAGTCGTAACATGAACAAACGATCGTGACGTAGCGGTAGGACAGGGACGTAACTGGTTAACATGAAACACGGGGTGTAGCCGAACAATAGATGGTAGCTCCATTTTGTATCTATTTTCCCCAATCTTCACCAACACCGTAAAGGGTCCCAACTATTTGTCTTTAATAACGGTTAAGTTGATCACGTAGAAAGAGTTCCTTTGCAATTACCAAGACTTTGTCACCTTGCTGGAATTGGGGAGCGGTTGACGACTGAGAACGGGCTTGCATGTCATCCTTGTGCACTCATAACACGGACGAAACCAATTCATGCACTTGACGTAAGTGTTGTAAACGCTCTTGAGCATCCTCAAAAACTGGGATTGACGCTCGCATTGGTATTAGCATCCTCAAGAGAAAAGCATTTCGCCTCAAACGGGGATGTGTTCAATTCCCAACGCACGACAAGCAATATAGAGGAATTCCACTTGCAGCAGCCAATTTACTCAGTCTCTTCCGTCGTAACATGTTAAAACTCGTAGAAGTTGTTGAAAAGTAGAGTAATTTACCCGTTTAGTTAAACCACCAATTTCTTGTAAAACACTTTGGCAATTTCCTTTGTTGTAATCTCCTATGTGCAAGGAAACAAGTGAGCTGTTCGCGTCAAGTGGTCGGCAGCCATCAAAACACTGCCGAAGCGTGCACTAACATGTAAGTGAGTAAGAAAGTCTATTCCAACTGTTGCGCGTGCCACTGTCGAGGCGGAACATATATTTGAGCGAGAGCAACCGGCATTTGTGCTAGCTCTTTGACGCGACGACGAACAACACATATGTGCCATTGGTCGTTGACGTCGATCTTGTCGAATGTGGCGCCATCAAAACATGTCTAATGCTTAGCTAGCGTACTCGCGTAGCCACGGTGACATGCAAGACGACTGTGGTGTAACTCAAACAACAGCTTATGCTTCAACACTAGGTCGTGCGGCGGGATGCAGAGGCTTGCATTTCTCCAAAAACAGCCATCTCCGACAGCAATATGTCAGCCCATAGTCCACTCACCCTCGTCCCCATGAAATGAGTCTTTGGTGTAACCCACACGAACCATGTTACCAAGTTCCGGGTACATTTGCATGACGCAAGCAGTTAAATTGCTCAAATCTGCGTCCAAATTCTGCGAAGACATCGCGGCGGCATGACTTCTCGGCAACTGGAATTGTTATCGAGGATTTAAACTATGTGGCATACTGCCATCCCAAAACAAAGGGAGACAACCTTGAGCGTAAAATTCCGACCGTCGACTCAAAGGGTCAGCCTCGTTCCTTGAACCCCTGCGATAGGCTAGTTATCGCACCCGTAAACGGTTGTAAGTCGCGCACGTAACATGCATGCCGTTTGTTCAACCTATCATTTGGTTTCCACAACAGATATCGCAGCGTGTCGTGGTCAGAGACCACCATGAACTTGGAATAACTTTTAAGGTAGCATATTTAGTATTTCACAACTTCCTCGACAACCAAACCTTTCAAGTCGTATGCGGAGTAATAGTTACCACGCTTTGCACTATTAAGTTTGCGAGCCCAGTACGAGAATGGTTGAAGAACTCCTCCATGATCTTGCAATAAGACACATGCAATTCTTAGTGACGAAGCATATGTACCCTTGGGAAGCGTCGCGTCCGAGCTGACCTCCGGAAGAACCAAACATGACACGGAAATTAGTCGTATCTTGAGAGTCTCAAAGGCTTCCATGCATGAAGGCGTCATCACAATCCTTTGCGGCCAAAATATTCATATAAAACTGAAGTGATGATTGAACTTCGCGTAAAAGTTGCAGAATTGAACGAAACTGCGAGCCTCGCGATGTGACATAGGCACCGGCTACTAGACAAAGCATTCCACCGGGAATACTGTAGCAAAGGTACTCCATCTCTTGGTAGCGGCCACATTTGTCTTTGCGCTCGCCAATCGGCCCGCGCAACGGCATCGTAGCTCTCGTAGCTGCGCAAGCAAAGCGACATCTTACAGTCGACTACGTTTTACAAAATCGAGACTCTTTACCTTGCTCTAACACGATGGCAACAAATCGGCCAGTTGCATACGAAATTCAAGACGCGCCAGAACTTGCTACATATGTAGAATTTTGACAACATGAGCAACGCTTACTAGCTGACGCACCAGCTTCAAAAAAGCGCGCGAATGGCCGGTTTCAGCAAGCCTTTACTGAGCTAACGGTCACGATGAGCTCGACCCTCATCACTCTACTAGTGCCAGCAAGGTAGGTCGCCAACTAACCTGCCATTCCCATCGGCGTAAACCACACACCGGAGGGTAGAAATGTGGAATTACGTAGCCCGACGCCCGTAGCGCACATGTGTCGACCGAGCGACCCTAGATCACCCCTACCGCGCGACCCATGGCCCCAGCCCTATCGACGACGGTAACCCCAACAATACTGCAAGATGAAGACTACCCCACCGACACAAAACTCCGGGGACCATACATTGCCCCGGGCCTCGAGCTACCCCCCCGCCCCCCCCCCCCCCCCCCCCCCCCCCCCCCCCCACTCCCCCCCGCCCCGGCATCTTGATGGCCCCAAAATCTGGAAGCTTACATGCGACACCTACCGCCACCTCGCCGCCCGCCGGCACAACGCCACGCTCGAAGAATACCACGCCACGACATGTCACGCTGCCTATACCGCCTGCGCTAACATATCAACTTTGGAAGACATTCAGAATTACTCCCAAGACTTACTAGAATTCCAAGCCGCGGTCGTCCCCATGCGTAAAAGCAACCACCCCCACAACGCGCTCGAGGAAACCACCCGTGTGCGGGTATCCTACATCCGACACACATGGGGCGGAGGGGGGACGAGCGATACGAACCGCGTGTTCGTGGAACTCGCCTATGAGCGTTTCCTCAAACCGCGACCGGACGTTGCCTCTTCCGAGTGCTGCAGCCTACATCGAGCCTTCATCAACACGACTAGAAGACCCCTCCACACACACACACACACACACACACACACACACACACACACACACACACACACACACACACACACACAATCACTCATTGGAAGACACCGGACATGCCCCCACCCCAACGTCCTTCCCCCGAACGTCCTAACCGACCCCAAGACCCCAGCCCAAGGCCAAGCCACCACCGAGAGAAAATACGGACACCAAAGACCCGAAGCCCAAGCATCCGGACAGGAACGCATGATGGCGTGACCCACCGCGCCACGTCATGCAACGACCCTTCCAACTTCATCAGTCACCGCGTGCAAAAAAGAGCGTCCGAGTGCAAAAGTTTACGATTTGGCGCGAGCGAACAAGTTCTAGGTTAGATTCTTGGGGGGTGCGATACCTTTTATCGGCAGCAGCCATCCCTTACCTTTCAACAACGGCATTTCCTTGTACGTATGCTCGATGCAACACATCATCATCTCGACTTCATGGACTCCGAGCTTCCAAGATTCCTCCAATCTGGCGCATGGGAGTATGACAAGCGCAACATGTCGGTTTCCACAACGATTTTAGTTTCCAAGCCGGGCAAAAACAAATGGAGACTCATCATCGACTTGCGCCCACATAACAATAATCAAGTATTGAGGAGCACAAAATGACATACGAGACACTATAGCACCTCAAGAACCTTACGCACGCCGGCGACTGGATGGTCTCCTTCGACCTCACCGACGGCTATTACACGCTAGAGGCATTCGGGAGGAAGACGGAGACGTCCTTACGGTGAATTACCGGGGTAAATGAATTTCACTCTGACGAGCGGGGACACAATTATACGGGTACTTGCTCTATGCGTACGGGTACAGCTAGCGGCAGTCCGTGGCCCGTGGGCCCGCCTCACCGATGGCTCCGTGCCTAGGTGGCGGACTCCTTGGGCACAGCAGCTTGCCACGTCGTCAGAGTGCCCACGTGGGACGCCACGCCATAACATTGCCGATATTTTATTCGGGTTCGATGCGGATGCCGGTTGAATATTGTTTAATAATGCGTTCTTCACTTCTTCGCCCTCGCCTCCCAACTCTCCATCATCCCTCACGCCAGCACCTCACCGCCTCCCTCCGTCGCCTGTATCGTCACAGCCCGTGCCCCTCACGACGTCGCGCCTGCACTTCAGGCTCGGTATAGTTTCTCCTGACGAGCAGCCTATTCGGCTCGTTTAGTTCTCTAGACACGCTACAACGACGCACGATGGCAGCTGTTCAATTACGCGCGTCGCTCACGGCGCGCCCTTCGGCCTCGCGCAAGGTGATCACCGCCCACCCGCCCGTTCCTGCCATCACAGCGCTTCGCGATTTACCTTGTGGAGAGAGAATTCGTATAGCACAACACCTATCATATTATAGCACCACCCAGCACTTCTCCGCGTCTGGTTTCCCCTTTTATTTACCGCTCATCTGCCACGTGCTGCCCTGGTGCCCAAAAGCGCCGCGAACTCCACGAAATCAGGTTGTAGCAGTTTCTCGTCACCTCACGACGCATACCTCGCCTTGTATAATACTTTAGTCAATTTATCTCGCGCCTCCTTTCCTTCCAGCCCGTCCGTCGTCGGCACCGCCAGTCTCGAGGTGCACACCCCCGTGGGCTGTAGTAGACTGTTCAGTGCGCCCGGCGCTTGTTCCTCGTTCCCGACGCTCTCCATAGTTGAAATCGACTCGACGGGCGGGAACGACTCGCCGAGTAACAGTGACACAGTTTGATGTAGCGATCACTGATCGTCGTATCTCTCCATCCGTCTACACCTCTCATTCGATGCCGTGTCGTAATAAATTATTGGCCCCTCTCCTCAGGGCACTCGCACGACGGCCCGGAGCAGCCTGACGCTGACCGCCCGCCCCTCTCAGGTACCCCTCCCCTCAACCCTCCTGCCCTCTCTCACTGCACCTCACCTCACCTCCCCACACCCTTTCCACTCACCTCGCCCCTGCTCACTTCCATTTTTCTCTACTCACCTTACTCTACATCCTTCCTCACCTCACCTCACCCCACCCCACCCTCTCTCTTCTCACCTCAGCTCACTATGTCTCACACCACCTCACCATGTATTACCCCCATCACCTCACACTTCTTTTCTCTTCTCACCTCACGTCCCGTCTTCTCACTTCACCTTACCTCACGGTACCCCTTACCCTCCCGCCCCCATCCCTGCACCTCACTTCGCCTCTTCTCACTCGCCCTCTTCTCTGTTCACCCTACCCCACACCTTTTCTTCTTACCTCACCTCACCCCACCCTGTCTTTGTGCCTACCTCAATCGCACCCTTCCTTCTTACCTCACCTCACCCCACCCTGTCTTTGTGCATACTTCACTCGCACCCTTCCTTCTTACCTCACCTCACCCCACCCTGTCTTTGTGCCTACCTCACTCGCACCCTTCCTTCTCATCTCACCTCACCTAACTGCATTCCACGTAACCCACACCATTCCTTCACCTCACCTCGCGTCACGGGCTCTCTCCTGACCCCCCTTCCTCACCTTCTTTTTTTACTTCATCCCAGCAACCCTTTCTCGCTCTTCTCACCTCACCTCGCCTCGCCGTACTACATTTAAGCTCATTTTACCCCCCTACCTTTCGTTCCCTTCCCCCCCCCCCCCTCATATCACATCACTCTCACTATTCTCTGCTCACCCTACCTCACCCCCTTTCTCACCTCATCCCGCCCCATGCTCTCTTCTCTGCATATTTCACCTCACATTTCACTTCACCTCACACCTCACCTGCATTTCACTACACCTAACCCCCACCTTCTCATCCCTCTTTCTTCACCCCACTGTCTCGCTCCTAACTCCTTCCTCCACCTCACCCTCTCCTCTCCTAACATCATTTCCTCTCGTTTCACCTCATTCCTTTTTCTCTCTGCTCACCTTACTCTACACCCTCACACCTAACCCTTTCTTCCCACATCACTTCACAGCGTTTCACCCCACCCTCACCCCCCTGCCCCCTTTTCTCCACTGCACCTTACTACATTCCGCCTCACCTCATCTCACTTCACCTCACATCCTTTCGTCTCACCTCACCTGATCTAACTACATTTCATCTCACGTGACTCCTCAACCTCCCGTCCCCCTTCCTCCACGTCACCTCACCCCCTTCCTCCGCTTTTTACTTCACCCACGCCTTTCTCACCTCGCCTCACCCCACCCCACCTTCTCTCCCCTGCATACTTCATCTCTCTAGTCAACCTAGCGGCAGCGTTTTTGTTACACCAGACGCCGCCCTTTCTTTTCTTTCTCTCTTTACCTGCTTTGCGCTTTGTGAGAATGGTTTTGTATTTCATTCCCTGGGGCACATCAGGTGCGCTTGAGTAGGCGGCAAGCCAAGCTGGTCGTGCATGCGAAGGAAGAGGAGGGCGCTGATGCCGACCGCGAGCTGGTGCGGGGGCTACCCTCTCTCTCCATGTATCAGTGAGCTTCATCAGTGCCACCATCAGCAGTGGAACCCGCATTGACCCACTCTCCCCTCCCACTGACTCCCCCCTCTGACCTCCCCCCCGCGTGGCGCAGACGGAGCAAGAGGAGGCGCAGAAGAGGATCGACGACCTGCGGGCACAGGAAAAGTTTGCGCTGATCGGCTCCGGCAAAGCGACGTGCCAAGGCTGCGGCTATGTGTATGACCCTTCGAAAGGCGACTCTGAGTATCCCATCGCACCCGGCACACCCTTCAACGTGAGCTACCTCCCTTCTCCTTCGTCTTCCCTTTCACCGCTATCTCTCTCGAGCCTATCTAATTGTGAGGGAGGGCATTGCTGCTGAGTTGTAGGGTGGGGATAAACGCTGCCGTGACTCGCTGTGTCGTCTCAGAAACTGCCCGAGGACTGGAACTGCCCCACATGTGGCGCCCCCTCAAAGCTGTTCGAGTTGGACGTAAAGGAAGTCGCCGGCTTTGCCGTAAACCAAGGTAACAACTGCCCCTGCACACACTCTCTCTCTCTCTCTCACATACACACAAACACACGTGCGCGCTCGCACACAAACGCAATCAGTCACACACACAATGAATCACATTCACACCCTCCTACACGCACAGGTGCATTTACACAAATTACCCCCCCCCCCCCCCCCCCCCCCTTCTCACCCCCCCCCTCCCCCAACACACACACACACACACACACACACACACACACACACACACACACACACACAGGCACTCACCCCATCCCACCCCTCCTCCCGTATGGGATGTTTGGAAAATATGGAGAATGGGAGGCAAAAGGGATTGACGCGGGGGTTGCGCAGGTTACGGACTGGGCACCAACACGATGACCGGCGAGCAGAAAAGCCTCCTCATCTACGGATCCCTTTTGGCCTTCTTCTTCCTCTTCCTCTCTGGTGAGACTTTGTCCCCCCCCCCCCTACCACACACACACACTCAAACACATACACCTTGATATCTCTCCCCTTGATATCTCATACACCACTCTCACACACACACTCATACACACACACTGCACTCTCTAACACACACATATATCCCTTTCTGTCTCTCCCTCTCGCACACACACACAACACTATCTAACACACACACACACACACACATTCTTTCTCTCTCTCCCTCTCTCTCCCTCTCTGTGTCACACACACACACACAACACTCTCTAACACACACTCTCTCTCTCTCTCTCTCTTTCTCTCTCTCTCTCTCTATCTCTATCTGCACCTGATGTGTTTGATCATTAGGCTGAACGCTACTCGATGCGCTCTCCCGTTTTGTCGCAGGTTACTTTCTCAATTAGGCTGCTCTACTGTGAGGCGCGCTGTGGCCATCGGCTTTTGGGGGGATTGGGGAGTGTTATTGTTGCTCGGCCGTGTGCCCACTAAACTGAAATACAAATACGCCGAATAATACATTCCCCTCTTTCTCATTCCATCTCACTCACTCCCACACACGCACAGTTACTTTCTATCATTTTCTATCCCTGCCTTTCTCTCTATCTGATAACGCACACGTATGTGTATCCTCTCCTCTCCAAACCGCCTCACTCTATTACGGCGTGCCGGCTGACCGTGACGTGGCGATGGTGGGCGTCCACCATCATTCAGAGGGAAGGAAAGAGGGGGCGGGGGTGAGGAAAGGGTGGGAGCCTAATTCACAAAAACTGGGAACTGGGAAGACAGGGGCAGATGGAATGTTGGCTACCTTGTCATCCACCAGTTGCGAGCTCCAACCCGTGCGGTGGCTCCACCAAGCGCGTTTAGTCATTGTGGTGGGCGTAATGAGAGAGAGAGAGTGAGAGAGAGAGAGAGAGATCATGTGTGTGTATGTGCGTATTTTGTGTGTGTGTGTGTGTGTGAGAGAGAGAGAGAGAGGGAGGGAGAGAGAGAGAGCGTGTGTTTTGCATTACGCACGTTTTTTTCATTTGTCCAAGTGACGTTATGAAGTATTTGAAAAGTTTTAGTTCCTGATCGCGAAACACATATTCGGGGAATGGAATGTGAGTGATAGCCACTCTGTTGCGTGTCTGGGCATCGGAATTGTTTTGGCCGAGGGTCTGGCGGCGCTATTCCGTCTCCAGTATTTCCCCGCGGGCCTCCGAGTGTCACGAAGTGTGAGAGTGGGTGCGCCTGTCTGAGATGCGCGTGCGCATTCCTGCCCTTACTCTGATTTCGCGCTGTTCCCATTGAGCGGGCCGTGGTCCGCACAGTGCCGGTGTGGGAGCTGTTACCGGCTATCACATCTGCCTTACGAGGAGTTGTGCAGGATAATGATGTGGGGAGGGGCGATTGGTACACACTTTGTCAATTGTTTGATTTCATTTTGTCGGAGGGAGAGGACAAAGGGGCAAATCCGCTCAGTGTAGAGGGTGAATTTGCAGTCACTCGCAAGCGCTTGTCTCCTATCAGTCAACCAAGTCCGTCTGAAACCATATCGCAAGGGCATGCGTGTTTGTGAGCTCTGCTTAACCACAAAGCAAGTGTGAGCAACGGTGTACGCAAATCGTCGCAGGTTGACTACTTTCAAGATCATTCACAAATCAGCCGTACCTGCATTATGGACACCGAAATTCTACTGCCGCCCACCCGACCTGCCATTTGCTCGTAACACAAATCCATGCTAGTCCTTGTTTATTAGCACTATTCTATGTTGAGGGACGGTAGACCGGAGGGTTGGGTGAAAAGGTGCGGGCGCTGCACCACGACGGTCCTGGCACGGTCTAGAAACCCAAAGCTCCAAAACACCGCGTCGTGCCGTAGTCGAAATTGTGCAGCCTGCGCCGCCTTAATTCATGAACGGACAGCGACCTCTCTTTTGATGGCGGCTGTGCGCGACTCAGCTTGTCAGGTCTGATGCTCACCGCAATAAATGATGTCCATAATACGCACGCGCAGTTCATGTGTGTTCTTTAGCGGCACAAAATCTACAATAATATCACAATAAGGGTTGTGGCATGAAAACAAACTACAGAAAAATGGAAAACTCGCAGCCATGCATGCCGCTATTTTAATGGATCTATAATATCATTTCGGCCCGCTCAGCTTGGGAACTGACCCTGCACTCGGAATTCCGAGAGCCCGACTAAACGCACAAGCCGCCATAGCAGCGGAGCTCCGTCGGGGTCCTTTTCTTTCCGGGACCGAACATGAGTGGGTGTGCGAACCGAAAAATGAAGGAACAAAAGAAGGGGCGAATTTGCTGGTGGGCAATAAGATTAAGAAGGAATTAGCGACGGAGCTGGAATCGATTATCACTAATCCAGTGATTACATGATGGACTATGAGCCCATTCAACAAAGAAATGGCGCGTCGAGTGGTTGAGTTTGTCGATCCAGATACGGCGAATGTGCCATTTTCGTGGATTGTGAACAGAAACGAGTAGCCGCTGAGTGAGTTGATTAATGGGATACTCTGTGCCGATGATGAAATAATTGATTTCACAACCAATGAACTAAAAGCATAACAAGGAATAACGCACTCGACTTGCTTTGTCAACGGATCGATGACGTAAGTGTAAACGGAAAAAAAAGCAGATGTACGAATGAACGACTGTGTGAAGAAATGAATGAGTGTGTGAATGACAGAACCACTGAATAAATGAGTGAATGAATGGATGCGAATGAATCATAATTGTCAAATGGCAATTGACAAATGAATCATAATTGACTTCGGCGAGACAATGATACGGTCACAAAATCCCGTCAGATTGTGGAATAACAAATAGGCCGCGCGCTGACACATCGTGAGACCGCCCAAACGGGGCTCAGGTTTCCATGTCCACGGGGCCTTCCTCGTAATACGCCTCCTCGGGCGCCCAAAACTTGAGCGTGCGGTCGTAACTGACGCTGGCGACGAGGCCGCTGCCGTCGGGCGCCACGTCCGCGCTCATCACCTTGTTCTCGTGCCCCGCCAGGATGGTGATCAGGCCGAAGGTGCTCGAGGACCACACCTTGACCAGCTTGTCATAGCCGCTCGTCACAAAGTAGTGGCCGTCCAGGGGCTCGTACCTCACCTGGACAGAGCGCAACAGCGGCGATATAAAAAACAAGTGATAGGCTCATCTGAAAATAATGAATAAATTCAAGAAAATGTGGGCGCGGAAATGAAAGGGCGGCACTGTCCATTTCATGTCTTCCGCAAATCTATGAAAGACTAACATAGAGTAAACAAGCCGATTTAGGCTTGGAACAATCCAATCATGAATATATGAATATTATGATTATATAAAGTTGTCATATGTTACAGCAGCTGTCGGATGGTCGCGAGGGGCTGAAGGGGGATGCAGAGGAGGAGGGGAGGTGGCTGACCTCGGAGACGAGGTGGCGGTGGGCGGGGAGGTTGTAGAGGCAGGCGCGCTTGCGGAGGTCCCACACTCGCACGGAGTGGTCCTGCCCGGCGGTGGCGACGTGGTACCCGTTGGGGTGGAAGTCGCAGGAGAGGATGGCCTTGGCGTGGCCGCGGAGGACGTGGATGCTGCGGCCGGTGCGGAGGTCCCACAGCCGCGCCATGGCGTCCAGGCCGGCGCTGACGGCGAGGGAGCCGTCGGGGTGGAAGGCGAGGCCGTACACCGCCCGGCTGTGGCCCTCCTGCTCCAGCAGCGCCCGCCCCGTGACGATGTCCCAAAGAATCCAACTCTTGTCAAAGCTCGTCGTACCCTGCGCCCATAAAATACATATATCAAGATATACTATTTTAATACATGTGATATATCAATATATATATATATATATATATTTTTGCCACCCCAAAGCAGGTGTGAAGACAAGGCGTGAAGGACGGTGAGCAGGTTGACGGGGAGCAAAAAAAAAAAAAAAAAGGTAAAAACATTTGACATACGAACCACTTAGGTCATCGGACAGGAATCTATATTTAGGGTTTACGACCTAAATGCACGGGACCTAACTGGATAGATGGGCAAAAGCAATGAAGGTCACATTTATGTTATCGTCTCTGTAACCTTTGCATCGATTAACAGTTAACCTTATGAGCTGACAATAAACAAAGGGCAGAATTAAATTTGTGAATCAACTTCTGAAAAACTAATTTCACAAAAACTTGAAATTATATTTTGGTCAGCCGAAAGAAAGCCAAACGTCGTTGATGATTCAGGAAAGAGCTGAGTGAGGGAAGGGCGGTGTCTGGGTGGAATGTCAATCTGACTGAGGATATGGTGTTGTGTGGTTGGCACCAGAGCGCTTCCGAGCTCAGCTCGTCGGCCGATGCAACGGAATAGAGCAAAGCTACGTAGCCAATCGCACCAGACAGACCACGTGAAGCAGAAACAAATAAAAAGGGTATGGATATTGCGTGCCTCGGATCAAAGATTCTGAGAGAGCTGAGTTCATCGGCCATAGGGCACAAATGGCTGATAGAAATGAAGACAAAGGAGGTGGGGGGCGCACGAAGAAGGCGCCCATGGGATGGAAGCGGCACTGCGCCAGCCGTTGTGTGTGGCCCTCCAGTGTGGCCAGTTTCTCACCTGCACCTCCGCAGCAGTTGGCTCGTCATCGGTATGCCATATAATACGCCCTGCTCGCCCCCCGGAATATTAAGTATTCATCATAACATCATAAACAAAGAAAATATCCTCGCAAACACGTACACACACACACACACACACACACACACACACACACACACACACACACACGCGCGCGCGCGCGCGCGCTCCCCCCCCTTCCCGTCCCAAATCACACGTATACATTCGCGGACAACCTGATACAGTATCGTAAACCATTGCCCAAAATTCAACACACACACACACACACACACACAGACGCACACACAAACTCTCGACGTGTACACCGGCGACGGATATTTCATGCTCCGTCCGGATACACCCCCAATCTCCATGGCCCCGCCCTTTCGTTGGGCCGACGCCGCAGGCAGCCGCCCCTACTCGCTTCCGCAAACCGGATTCACCCGATACACCGCTGACGTGTGCAACCTGACGGCCTCAAATACCGAACTCTTTTACCTCGCCTTGCGTGGCGGGCAGAACTGTATGGTCTACAAGGTGACACCCCAAACACTCACACACACACACACACACACACACACACACACACACACACACATACACACACACACACACACACACACATTGCCCTTTCTTTCCAAAATCACCCTTCCTCCCGAGACCCCTCACACATGCAAAAAAATACATACATCAACGCACAAGTTAAGACGAAGACATACATATATCTAAACACATCGACACGTCACTACTCCCCTTCACCCAGCACACACACGCACACGCTGTTAGAACAATTCCACGGCGCCTACCTTCGAGAGACATCAGATACGCGTTGCAATCAGCGCTGGCCACCCCCAGGTTGACGCCCTGTGGAGACACCGACAGAGTGGCCTCCGGGTGCCAAGCGATCCCGGACAGTCGCTCGTCGGCCGCCCTTCGACCACAAACCGCAGAAACATACAACATACATAAAAATTCAGACACGCGGCACCCTCGTGCAACCAAGATGAATAGTAGATGGAGGACAGGGCTTCTGATGGGGGGATTTGTGTGTGTGTGTGTGTGTGTGTGTGTGTGTGTGTGTGTGTGTGTGTGTGTGTGTGTGTGTGTGTGTGTGTGTGTGTGTATTTGTGAGTGCTATTTTGTGTGGGTGCGTGCGTGTTTGTGTTTGTGTTTGCGTGAGAGAGAGAGAGAGAGAGAGAGAGAGAGAGAGAGAGAGAGAAAGAGGCTGTGTGTGAGAGAGTTTGCGTGTGTATTTGTGCGCGCTTGTGTGTGTGAGTGTGTTATTTTGCGCGTGTGCGAGTGTTACTTTGTGATTGCGCGTGAGAGAGAGAGAGAGAGAGAGAGAGAGAGAGTGCGCGCTCTTGTGTGTGCGAATGTGTTTCTTTGTGTGTGTGTGTGTGTGTGTGTGTGTGTGTGTGTGTGTGTGTGTGTGTGTGTGTGTGTGCGAGAAGTGTGTGTGGCTGTGTGAATGATTGAGAGTTACGGTGAAGGGCGGCACCTGATATGCAGCCTCTGCTTACCGCCCTGCGCCTCCCATAGCTTGTAGTGGCCGCCCCATCCCGCCGCGGCGAGAAGGGAGGCGTCAGGGGAGAAGGCGCAGGACTGGATGGGCCGGTCGTCGCCGAGCTCGGAGCACTGCGTCACCAGCCGCTTGCACGCCGCCGCGCTCGCCGCCGCCTCCGCCGCACTGTCCTCCTCCGGGTCCGCCGCCCGCCGCGCCTGCCCCTCAATCCGCGCCTTCGCCCTTCTCAGCGAAAAATGCGCGATCGCCTCCCGCGCCGCCAGCAGCTCAGCCGGCCCCTCCGTGTAAAACAGCTCGTTCTGCACCACCTCTTGCTCCACCGTCGTCGCCGCGTCCATCAGCCCTGTACCACCCCAATCGCCCACCCACGCAGCAACCACACACACACACACACACACACACACACACACACACACACACACACACACACACACACATACACACACAAACGCACACGTACAGTCAGCCCCTTGACACCCATCTTCCCCTTCACTCCATAAGAGACGAGTAGGAGGGCAAGCGGCGCGATGGGGTTGAGAGGGTATGGGAAGGGTCGTGAGCTAATAAATTGGGGGGGAGTTGGACCTGACAGGTCGCGCCCCTCCTCTGCAGCGCCGAGCATCAACTTTCGCAGGCGATCACGGCGCTCCATCTGCAAACGAGGAAACTCAGGAGTCAAACATCCTTTCCATGCTGAGTCTCCATGAGATCTGAGGAAGTAAGCAGGGCTGGGACAGTTGGGGAAGAGTAAAGGAGCGAAATAGGGGAGTTAAGAATAGATAGGGCGTTGGTAAGAGTTTGGGAGGAGATAACAGGAATGAGAGGAGGCGGGGTTGAAGAGGGGTGACATGCAAAGATAGGAGGGCCATTTTAAAGTTAGAGACGGAGCAGTGAGGAAATGAAGGTGATGAGGGGGGTAGGAGAAACGGGAGCGGGGGTTGGGGAATGAGAGGAGAGACTGAGGTGCACTAGAGGTGCAAGAAGAGGGAGGTAGAAGCGGGGTATGGCGGAGAGGAGACGGAGCGGAAGGAAGTTAGGAGGGTTGAGAGAAAGTTATATGTGAAGAAAAAAACGCAGAAAGGGAGTGAGATAAGTTAAAACGGAAGGGAGGGGAGAGGAAGGTGATGGTTGAGGGGAGGTGGGTAGGGTTGTGGCTGAGGAAAAGGTTGGGAGGAGAGGGGAGGAGGGTGATATGGTTGACGGGTACGAGAGGAAGGTAGGAGGTGGTGAAATAGGGTAAAACGGGCGCCCACACCTTTCCCTCGCCGAACAACGTGACGGGCTCCTCCAATGCGCGCAGCCTCTGCCGCACTTCTCCATCATCAGTCGGCACCACCAGCGCCTGCAGTCGCCTCCGGGCCTCCACCTCCGCCAGCAGCTTTTCTTGTCGCTTCCGCTCGTCCTCGTCCTGCGCCGCTCCCCGAAAAAATAAATCGCCGTAAATGACTAAAATAAAATAATATAATAACATGAGCCATCGACAGACACACACTCGCCACCCTATTCAGAGGCAGCTCTGCATTTTGGTGGGCGAGGGCTCGCGCACCTGAGGCAGCTCCATCGTCTCCGCGTCCACGCCTGCCGTTTCGACGTTGCCCGCCGCGACGCCGGCAGCGATCGCGGCGCTCATGTCTCTCACCGCCATCGCGTCGATCTCGCCGAACGCAACCGCCCCCTCCCCCGCCCCCGGCGACCCCCCCTCCTCGTCCTCCATCGCGCTAAGCCCCCGCTGTAGCGACTCACCGCCCTGAGAGCTCTGACTTGCTTCTATCGCCTGCTAATAACGCTGTGGGTGTGCAGATCTGACGCCCACGGTAACAAGCTCCGCTGGGTGAGTTTGTGAGAGAGAGTCTGTGGGCTCAACGCTACCTCGGTGATATATTTATTTAATGACTATCTATAACATCAACAATTTGGCAACAACATGTTTGCTATAATTAATTCCGCTAGATAAATTGAAAATGAGCAAGCCCCGCAAGCCCTAAAAGCACTGCTAACTTAGGGCTTTCATCCTTGGTGACCTATTATCATATATTATTTATACTGGTACTGTACGTAATCACATTCAGTAATAAGTACTAAATGAATCTGCATATAATGTACTTAAAGGCAGTTTGATGTAGTGGTACGTGTACTTCAAGTATATTCAGGCGGCTGGGGTTGCCTCTGCCCCAGTATATTATGACAGTGTTTGCGGAGCGGCTGCCCAGTGGCGGCGTATTTTCCAATAAATAAGAGCGAGCCGCGGCTGCCCTAGATAGATAGCGGCAACAGTACCTGCGCCCCCGCACCCACCGCGCAGCAGCGAAAGCAGCGGGCCCGCGCCTGCTGTGCTTCCGTCGCTCACGCCACGTCGTTGTGCGTCTGATCCGGTCAACAAAGCGCGCGCCGTTTGGTGTCGCTTACTGTGCTTCTTTTCGTGCGGATTATCAAGTTTCAAAAGCCCGGTAAGCCGGTGCCCCCCCCCCTCACCCCGCACTCCCTACCTCTCACACGCCTCACGCCGCTCCGTACCCAGGTACCGCGCACACTGTCGTGGCCGACGATCCCACCCTCTGCGCAATTCCCCCTCATCTGTCGCCCGCCATTAACACCAATCCCACACACCCGCGATTCGATGTAAAGGCCATCGATGGGTACCATTTCGTATCCTCGCCCCCCTCGACGGCACGTGGCTAGTCTCGAACGGCCCCGTCGCGTATTGCAGTAGTAGTCGAGGAAGGAGGCGGGTGGTTTTCGTGGGCACTTCGGGGCGAGACGGTATGACGTGATGTGATGTGAGGTGTCGTCGTCGGCGGCCTCGGCTGTCGCGACGACGGTGGCGAGTCGACGAGTCGCCAACGAATATTCCATCGCGGGGAAGGGTGGGCTGTGTGTGCGTAGGGCTAGTTTGTCGTGTCGCGCCAGGTGGGTGCGGGCTCGTGCTGCGTCGTCTTGACTGACTTTTCCCTCGTTTATGTCTGCTTCACATAAAAAGGAAGTGGGGGCGCTCCTGTGGAGGCGCTTGGGCTGGGGAGGAGGAGGAGGGAGCTATCGTGGGAGCTCAGGCAGTAATAGAATCCAGACTGTGATGGTGTTGTGTCTCGAGCAGTAGAGGCGCACCGAGGTCGATATGGACAACAGCAGTGGTGGAGGTGGAGGTGGAGGTGGAGGTGGTGGGGCGTGGCAGCAGGGGCAGCAGGGGCAGCCGGGTGGCAACATGACTGGGCAGCAGGCACAGCAGCCACAGACACAGCAGGTGCAAGGTCAGCAGGGGGGTCAGCAGGGGGTGGGCGGGTCGAGCCTTGCCTTTCAGCAGCTGCAGCGAAGCATTGCGACGGCCAACGTGCCACACGTGCCACTGCCGCCCGGTGTGCCGACCATACACCCGTTTCAGCAGCAGCAGCAGCAGCCGCAGGGAACATCCGTGAATGGAAACTACACGATGCAGCAGCTGCAGCAGATGTGCACTAGCATGGGGATGCAGCAGCCCCAGCAGCAGGGGGGGCTCGGGATGGGCATGCAGCAGCAGCCAACGGGTGGTATGATGCCACAGCAGCAGCGGCAGCAACATGGTGGGGCGCCAGGCGTGCAGATGAGCTCCGGGATGGGAATGCAGCAGCAGGCAATGGGTGGCAGAATGCCACAGCACCAACTGCCAGTCATGCAGACGAGCTCGGGGATGGGAATACAGCAACAGCAGCCGATGACTGGGATTTTGCGGCAACATGTTGGGGGAATGGGCGTCCAGACGAGCTCGAGTGCACCTATGCAGCGGCAGCAGCATATGGCGAGTATGCCTATGCAGCATTATCAGCAGCCACAGCAGAGTGGTGGCATGGGCAGCCAGACGACCTCGAGTATGATGCCTGAGCAGCAAAAAATGGGGGGCGGACTGGTACCCCAGCAGCAGCAGCAGCAGCATATTAGGGGTATGGTGGGTCAGACGAGCTCTGGTATGGCAATGCAGCAGCTGCAGCCAATGTCGAGCATGCCGCAACAGCATCAGCAGCAACCACAGCGTGTTTGGGGGATGGGCGGCCAAGTAAGCTCAGGTATTGCAATGCAGCAGCAGCCGTCGTCAAGCGTGCCGCAGCAAAGTGGGGGCATGGGTGGCCAATCCCACTTTGGTATGGGAATGGTGCAGCAGCGAGCGTCAAGCATGCCACAGCAGCAGCAGCAACAGCAGCAGCAGACACTCCATGTCGGGGGCGTGGGGGGTCAGATGAGCCCCAGCATGCCAATGCAGCATCAGCAGCAGCCAGCGTCTAGCATGCCACAGCTCATTGGGAGTATGAGCAACCATACGGGTGTGGCGATGCAACAGCAGCAGCGGGTAGGCGGCGGAATGGGTGGTCAGTCGAGCTCTAGTATGGCAATGCAACAACTGCAACTATCGACGAGTATGCCGCAGCAGCAGCCGCCGCAGCAGGCTCTCGCTATGGGGGGACAGACGGGCTCAGGTCTGGCGATGGGACAGCAGCAGCAGCAGCAGCCGCAGCACCAGCAGGCAACGTCCAGCGTGCCACAGCAGCAGCATCAATACAACAGCGCTGTCAGTGGTGCTGCAGCGATCCCGGGGGCAAATGTACAACAACAGCAGCAGCTGATGGGCGGCACGAATGGGGCGACGGTAGGTGGGGTAGGGGCAAGGCATCAAATGCCACCTGCTAGCGCAGTGGGCGTCGCAAGTCCAACGGCTGCTACAACTCAGCAGCAGACTGGGGAAGGGGTTAGGCAGGGGGTCGTGCAGCAAGAGGCGCAAGCGGGCGCTGGGCTGCCTGCCACGCCACAACAGGGAAAGGTTGGGTGTGAAGCGGTGGGGGAGGATGCATTGAAGAGCGGTATGACCGCAGCAGTGGCCAACGCACCGGTCACACCCGTCGCCAGCGCACCCGCGAGTCTGCCAGCGACGACGGGTGCACCGTCTTCGGCTGATTTGGCTGCAGCGGGGGCGGCGGCGGCGGCAGCGCTGCCCGCGGAGCTGACGTCTGCGCTGCAGCAGATCGCGCAGATGCAGTCATACATTCAGCAGCAGATTGCGGCGCCGGCCAACCTGAGCAGCATGACGGCGGCGGAGACGGAGGCGTGGAAGGCGAGGCAGCGGGAGGCGGCGGCGATGTCTGTGATTCTGCAGCAGAGGCAGTCCGCGGCGATGGCGGCCATCATTCAGCACAACCGCAAAGTAGCCTCCGGCGCAGGAACGCCCGCCGCACCCTCCACATCCGGGGCCCCCACCCCTGCGCCAGCTCCCAGGCCCAAGCCGGCTGCCAACCGATCCCCAGGTGCCCCTTCCCCCTTCTCTCATTTGTTTGCTCAAATTTTTTTCTCGGTTTCTCCTTATATGTTGCGTATTTTGCTGTTGCGATGGAATTGTGTGGGATGCGTTCATGCGATTTATTGACCGAACATGTGTACCTGCCCGCCCCCCCTCCCCCCTAAACTCATCTGCAGCGACTCCTCCGACGCCCAGCATGGGGTTCATCTCAGCCCAGCTCACATGCCTGCGTAATCAGATCCTCACCTTTAAGCGCATCAAGGTATTCCCTTCCTCCCCTTCTTCCCTTTTTACGCAAAACAACTTGCTAGTCATATCGAACCAGTTTCAGATTAGAGAGACCGGGGTAGTGGCATGCTTGCGTAGCGAAAGGTTACATGACAATTCGAGAGGGGTGTGTGTGTGTGTGTGTGTGTGTGTGTGTGTGTACGTTTGTGTGATATATTTGTCTTTATTTCATGAAGGAAAACTCACTCAATGTGTAGCTTCGTGTCTTCATGACTGAAGTGGGGGGATAGAAGTGTCGCTGAGCGGCTACAAGATGAATGCGTGCTTATGTGTGTTTTTCGTGTGGCTATGCGTGTGACTGTGTGCGTAAATGGGCATGCGTGTATGTGTGTATTTTTATTCGTGTGTGCTTATTTTTCTGTGGCTTTGGAAGTAAGTGTGTGTGTGTGTGTGTGTGTGTGTATGTGGCGTGTGTGGTTTGGGCTGTTTCATGCGGGGAAACCTTTCAGACGGTGGGTGTGACACAGTGCTGAGTGGGGTTGTGGTGCGTCTGCAGAGGGGCGACAAAATGACGACTGCCGAGGTGACAAAGGCGATCACACCGCCGCCGCTGAAGAAGAGTAACCGAGGGCGCAAGCCAAAGGCCATCATGCCGGGCCCCACCCCCATTCGCGAGGCCGTCCAGGCGGCTGCGGCGACGACGCCCAAGCCCGCCGGACCGACGCCCGCTGAGATCAAAGCGGCGCAAAAGGCGGCGGCCCAAAAACTGGCGGCGGAGCGCGCGGCGCAGCGCGCAGCGGCGAAAGCGGCGGCGGCGAAGGAGGCGGCGGCGCAAAAGGCGGCCGCTGTGGCGAGGGCCGCGGCGCAAAAGGCCGCTGCTCTGGCGGCCGCAAAGGCAAAGGCGGATGCGCTCGCGGTGCGTGAAACACCGCAGTTTTTTTGTCTGTGACGACTATCCCCAACTACGCTTCTCAAAGACTCTACTATGTTTGTTTTTAAGGGACGCTGACATTTGCGCCAGCTCGCGATGGCTGTGGTAATCGTCGTCCTCATTGTTGCTGTTAATGTTTTTCCCTCGGATGTTGTTGCTGGTTCTGTGCTTGGTGGTTCTGGGGTGATGGCGGACAATTTAAGGGATTTGTGGTGGCGACTGTGGCAGTGACGCAGTACGACTCGTGTATTGGTGCTGGGTAAAGATGGCGTGACCGGTGTAGCTGTTGTGTTGTTGGTGCTGCTGCTGTCACTGGTTTTGTTTGTGTTGTTGCGACTGTCGCTGCCACTCGTGCTGGTGCGGCTGTAGTGGTTGGAGAGTTGTTGTGATTACTGGTTTTGTTGTGCCGCTACTATTGGTGGTGCTTATGTTATTGGCGCTATTGTCGCAGATGGTGGAAGCGGCGGTGGTGGTGGGATAAATGTTCGTCGATGGTGTTAGTTGTGGTGGCGGTCATTTTTGGGTTATGTCGGCGATTGATCTGGCGATTTATATGGCGATGATGCTGCATGTAGCTGGTGTTGGCGTTATTTGTGTTGTGGTTGTTGTCCTTCTTGTGTAGGTGCCGATTGTGTGTTTTCTGTTGCTGTTATGTGTGTTTGTGTGTGTTTGCTTGTTTTTGTGTGTGAGTGCGTTTTGTATTTGTGACTGTGGGTTTGTGTGCAAATGTTTGTGTGTATGTGTGTGCGTGTTTGTATTTGTGAGTGTGACCATGTGTTTTTGTGTGTGTTTGTATGTATTCGTATGTGAGTGTGTTTTGTATTTATGACTGTGTGTTGGTGTGTGTGTTTATGCCTGTGTGTTTGTATTTGTGTGTGTTTGTATTTGTGTGTGAGTGTGTTTGTATTTGTGACTGTGTATGTGTGTGCGTGTGTGTGTGTGTGTGTGTGTGTGTGTGTGTGTGTGTGTGTGTGTGTGCGCGCGTGTGTGTGTGTTTGTTCTTGTTGGGGATGGTGCTGTTGGTGACGCCGTGTTTTTTGACAGTGTTAGTGGTGGCGATAATACCGATGGTAATATTGTTGTTTTGTTGTGCCGTTGGATAGTGATGACGATGGTGTTTGGGTTGACGTTTGTGCTTGTGCTGTTTGGAGTACTTCCGCTTGCAGCACAGTACTCCATAACCCATTGCGTTGCCAGTTTCGACTGCGCTGTGTATTGTGGTCAGTAGTACTTTGGATTCCACAGGATTTGCATAGTCGGTTGTCCTCCATGCTTCCGTGCCAATTGCTCGCGCTGCTTCTCCCTTGGCTGTGCTTCATTTTGTCTTCGTTTATATTTGTACGGTTAATAGCACTTCTTGCAACACTGGCTGTGCTTCATTAAACCCATTAAACTGACAGCATTGGCTGCACTATACATTGTGGGCATCCATGACTCGAGATCCACGGGTCTTAACATCTATTTTTGTTATGTATGGTGTGCCAATATTGCGCACCACTTTTTATTTTTATTGTGGAGCAAATGGTTTCACTGATGATTTAGTTTTTTTGAGCTAATCTTTGTATTGGCTCCCCATTCCCCTCTGCATGGGGGTTTTATTTTCGCTCAATTTGAAACGTAACTGAATGTTGAGTTTGTTTGTCCAAAAAGAAAATTGAGTTGTGCTTCTCCGTCACCGTCGCTTGTCCCGGGCCTTGTAATCGTGCAAACCCTAATCCCGACGTGGCGCTCCCACAGGCTGCGAAGGCGCGAGAGGCGGCACTCGCACCAAAAAAGCCGACAGTGAAGGACCATCGAACCCTTGCACGCTTCCTGAACCCACTCGCCACCGTGCGCCCCTCCTTCCGCCCCGCTCATCTCGTTGCGGGTTTGACAACTTTTGCGATGAAACCCCATATCGTAATCCCTAATATCGCATTGTCGGCCGACAGGTGGCCAACAGCTCCACCGAGCACGTCACGGCCTCGCCCTACGGGTCGCTGCGAGCGGTGGCGCCCGACGCCAAGCCGGTCGCGAACCTTCAAATCGACGTGCAGGATCTGATGGCTGGCGAGTTTGAGCGACAGTTAGCGCTGCGGAAGCAGACTCGACTTGAGGAGCTGGAGGCGGCGCTCGCAAAGCCGCCCGCCGACGACCCTCTCCGACCACCAGTGACGGGAGCTATGCCGGAACGCGGCAGGCACGTCGTCCTCCCCCGCCAACACAAATATCTTGCTAACCAATTTCGAACTCGTTATGCTTGGATTGGTCGCTACAGGTTTTTTGGCTTTCGGTCGGAGACGTGCGATCGCGTTGTGTGTGAATGGTGAACTGCATCGGTACGTACGTATTTAAAGTTGAGCTAGCTGCTACTTATTTATTTTACTCAAGATATAATTTACGTCGGCCGACGGAGAGACGCACTATATATCAACGATGACCGAATCCGGCTCTTCAGGAAACCTGTCGATCCCAGAGTATGATGGGTATGGCGCCAACGATGGCGTCGTGGGTGGCTGAAAGACGGTCGCCGATACTCGTCCCGTTCCCTGTGGACTCGTCGAGGGTGCGGTATAAACCCTAACAACCCCTATATTTGTACAGGCTCCGGCTGCAGCTGCTGTTGTGTCGGCTAGAGGAGCGGCAGGCGGCGCTGCGGGAGGTGGTGGAGAGCGAGCAGGCGGAGGTCCTGGACATGAGCGACCGGATGTATCGGAAGTACGTGCGGACGCTGGACCGCAAGAACCAGGATATCGCCAAGGTTGCGGAGAAGGCACGGCAGGAGAAGGCGGCGGAGAAGGCGCGGGCGCTGCGGAGCTGGCGGAGCGACCTGGGCGACCGCGCCTCGGCGGCCCGCGAGCTACGCAACGCGAGGAACCGTGGGATACTGCGAGCGCACGACCGTATGCTGCGCGCGGCGACGAAGAGCAAGGAGGACGCGCGGACGCGGCGAATGGAAGCGCTGAAGGTGATAACCCCCATTTTATCTGCGCGTGAAGCTTTAGAAATCAGATTATTTGTCTTTCAATCAACTTTTTTGGTGACGTGCACAGTGAGGGGTGGGCGTAGTATCTGTTTGTCTGCTTTATGTTTGTTTCTATTTATCATTATCATTATTTTCCGTTCTCTCATATTGATAAGATTTACATACCCTTGTAGAAAGGTTGTGTAATCAGGCCCTACATTTTGTGTAGGTGGCATTTTCAGTAATCAAATGCACCTTTCGCGAGTGTTCGGCTGATGACCCACACACCTCGCCCCGGATATGACCAACGCACATGAATTCGACACATTATTTGGTGGAAAGGTGTTCATTCAAAAAGGGGGCTTCACAAATAGTGCGCATTGGCCCCCATTACTACAAAATAGCAAACCTTTAATGTGTTTCTAAACATTTATTAAAAATTGACGACGAATCCCCGAAGATCATCACCAGAGCTCCAGAACCTAATTAGGCGTCCGTTGGCAGAAAAGTAGCATTTTTTTTTGGCGTTTTGGGGGTAAATGGCATTTCGTCCCGTTTAGTTTTACACTCGGCTTTGTTAAATTGCAATACATTTTATTTCCGTGTTTACCTTAAACGATAGAACGGAGGGCCTCACATTGTCTGACTCCGCAAACGACAGCGCATCGCTGCACTCGCACGTCCTCACAACCCCCCGCGCGAAGGTGCCTTTGCCAAATGCGGCTAAGATTGCCGAATCTTGCATTGCCAAGATCTCTCTAGCCATATTTTCGCCATATCGAGGTGGACTCGCGTTTCTCATTCATCCGTGGTCGTTACAGTTGAGGCATTTGGGCGAGTCGCAGCCTCAGTCGTGTGTGTCGCCCTTGCTGACCTCATGTGTGTCGTCGCCCTTGCTCCTAATAATTGCGCAGGCAAACGACTTCGAGGCGTACCAAGAAATGTTAAAGACGCAGCAGGGGAGCGGCCCCGGCGGTGAGGCGGGTGGAGACAACTGGCAGGAAATCTCAAAATTCCTAAATGTGCGCCCACTCTCACTGGTCCGACAAACATCCACTCACATTTGGCCATCTCTAGTGTGTGTGTCTGTGTGTCTGTGTGTCTGTATGTGTGAAAGTGTCTGTTTTCTTGTTTTTTTTTGTACTTGTGTGTGTGTGTGTGTGTGTGTGTGTGTGTGTGTGTGATTATGTGGGTTTGTTTGATTTGTGGTTTTGTGATGCTTAAAATATGGGGGTGATTATATTTAAGTTGGGTGTGTTTACATGTTTAAACATATGTGTTTTTTGTATTTCTGTGTGTACTAGCTTCTTAATTGTTATGTTTGCAATCAGGATACGGAGCGCTACCTGGAGAGCCTGGGCAGTAAGCTGGCGTCGGTGAAGGCGGGTCAGGAGGCGACGGAGGCAGCGGAGCAGGCGGCCGCGGAGGCGCGCGCGGTGGGGTTGGGCGAGGATGAGGTGAAGATTATCGCGGCGGCGGCAGCGGAAGAGGCCAACGCCAACAGTCGCATCATGAAGCAGGTGGACATTTGAGAGGAGAGGGAGGGGAACTATCAGTTGAAAAAAAAATGGGGAGATGTAAATGTATTATTCTTCAGCATGCATCAAATACTAAATTGTCGGGATGTTTGAGAGAATTTTCAATTCAGAATTAATTGACTCACTTAGAATTTTTCTGCAAAACATTTTCTACTTATGACCTCGGGAGATTTTATGTATTATTTTTATAATTTACTATAGCTCATGTGTTTACTGATGCCCTATAAATTCAAATTTAAATCATTTACTTTGGATTTGTCCTCAAAACATTTTTCAACTACCAAAACATGTAAAGAAAGTGCGTTGCGATTATGATTTTTACAGCATTGTCAGAATTTTGGTGGAGTTAAAGTGTGTACTGATACAGTCGGGTTTGGTTTGGTTTCCACCATTTTTGAGTGTTGTGCGCCTTTGTGCTCTACAACGGCAGGCGAACAACATCCACGGCGGCGACGCGCAGTCGCGCTACTACTCCCTCGCCCACAGCATCGAGGAGAAGGTGCTGAGTAAGCCCAGCATGCTGATCCCGCCCAACAACGGTTCGCTGCGAGAGTACCAAATGAAGGGCCTCGCCTGGATGGTCTCCCTCTACAACAACCACCTCAACGGCATCCTCGCCGACGAAATGGGCCTGGGCAAGACAGTCCAGGTGAGACCGCCGTCGCCCGCACAACACAAACGATGCAAACGTGTCTATAAATCGAATTGAACATGTGAACATGTACATTAGTTCTTTCGTCGGTGGATCAGTAGACGTGCAATGCTAATTAGATAAAGAATTGCATAATACTGTTTTTAATTGTAGCTTTCGCAGTTTTGTTTGTACATCGAAGAGCGATGAATCGAAGAAAATTTACATAAATATATTGTGGGATGCTGGCTTGTGAATTTATGTGTATAATCTTTAGTTACTCAGTAAAAGAATTGTATTGCGTTTATGAGAAGTCGCAAAATTTGCCAACCGCATCTCGTTTTTCAGTATGAAATATTGTAATCCTCAATTCTGCATTTATTCTTAATTTGTGTTGTGTTATTAGTGTTACCTGACCCCGATTTCGTGTTGTAATGAGAAGGTGATGGCTCTGATTGCGTACCTGATGGAGAGCAAGGGCAACTACGGGCCGCACCTCATCATCGTGCCCAACGCGGTGCTGGTGAACTGGAAGAGCGAGCTGCAGACGTGGCTGCCCTCCGTCCGATGCGTCTACTACGTCGGCCACCGCGAGGAGCGCGCGCGCAAGTTTGCGAGCGAAGTGCTGCCGATGCAGTTCAACGTGCTCGTCACCACCTACGAGTTCATCATGCGTGACCGCTCCAAACTCTCCAAGGTGCGCACACCCAACCCGGTTGTCTCGTTCCCTTTCTCCCATGCATTTTGTGTGTGTGTGTGTGTGTGTGTGTGTGTGTGTGTGTGTGTGTGTGTGTGTGTGCGTGTGTTTATTCTACCAGTTCCCGCTTCCCGTGCATGTAATGCTGTGAGTGTCAAATATTGCCATGTCCCGTTTTGCGAACGGAATACTCTATTTTACAGCTGAGCTCGCCAAAGGGTGGTAGTCCCAACATTTTGATTTCCTCGCCTGATACTGTCTCGCCTCCGTGATTTCACTCAAAAGCACAATCAATCAATTGTGTTCGATATAAAGACAACCATTCATTATACATTCGCTCTAAGTAATGATCAGGCCCCGCGGACTGTCCCTCGTGGAATATTTTTCTCGTGTTTCTAATTTCGAATTCTGACACTTGCATCATAATCCACTGCGCAATCAATGTAGAGCTTATTCTGCCAAAACAAATACATAATTACTGAATGTGTTTGTATTTATGTTTTTTTTTTACGCTGCCAAGAGTGATGTGTTTTTGGTCATTCACTCTTATCGTAACCGAACAGCTTTGCCCGCACGGTCTGACTTTAATTGCGCACGCCTTTGCCACTGGTCAGGTGGAGTGGAAATATATCATCATCGACGAAGCGCAGCGGATGAAGGACCGGAGCTCCAAGCTGGCCAAGGACTTGGACCGTTACACCGCAGCGCGGCGACTGCTTCTGACTGGCACGCCGCTGCAGAACGAGCTGGCGGAGTTGTGGAGCCTGCTCAACCTCCTCCTCCCCGACGTCTTCGACGACCACAAGGGCTTCACGGAGTGGTTCAGCGACAGCATTGCGGGCGCGGAGGAGGGCGGCGGCGGGAGCGATGCGGAGCTGCTGGAGAAGGAGAAGCGGGTGGTGGTGATCCACCGCCTGCACCAAATCCTGGAGCCCTTCATGCTGCGGCGACAGGTCGCCGATGTGGAGACTAAGCTGCCCCCAAAGGTCTTCCCCACCTTCGTCCTTGCGCCGTTTATGTGTGCCTAACCAAATGATCAATATTCGCTCCATTTTTTTATGTATTCAGCGATTATTGTGCGAAGCATTGTATTTATTTTGTTGGTGGCTTGGGTTCAGAGTGTTTGTGTTTTGAGTTTGTGAGTTTCAAAGAGCCGAAATGCTTTTGTTTCCTCATAGTTATTGTTTCGTGGACTTTCTGTCTTCCTGGTCAATGTTAAGAATAGTCTTGCCTACTTAGTTAATTGCCTCAAAAAGTATTGACACGCGGACATGAAAACTCCTCTCATTGTCCTCCTTATTTTGTCAATTTTGTATGCAACTCGCATGCTCACTTTTTTTATGTTTCGTTCATATCCTGTGTAATGTCCACTTCAGCTCTGACTTTTGTGTGTCGGTTTGTTGTTGGCATTTTATTTGCCCTCGTGTTTTGACGCATTGAAGTGTTTCGGTTGTGCTCGCACACGCTTGAGAGTTGGCGGAAGAGTCGTAGGCAAAGCGTTGACTCTTCTGAGCCGTTTGATTCCGCATTGTGTCTGAGCGCTGCCTCGCGGTGCTGCGTCGCAGATTGTGCACACCATCAAATGTGCGATGACGCCGTTCCAACAATGTGTGTACAATTGGGTCAAAGCCACAGGCACCAAGCGCATCGACCCCCTGGCCAAACAGGCACGCCCCCCTTCTCACACCCCCTCCGCGCTTTGCTCCCTTCTAACCCTTCCGTCCCCATAAACCGCCGTTCTGCCTCGGCTGGGTTGGGCAACTTCGTTGACACTTCTTTTCACCAATATCCTTGTATTCTAGAGCTGATGGCGCTAAACCCTAATCCGCCGCCTTTCTCTCATCAAGTTATTTTTTTGCATTTTACTAAATGTTTTCAGCGATGAAATTTCCCAAACAGTGCAAATCCATTTAAAATGGTGACTGCTTAAGTTATTCGGTTCGATGAGCCCGGACATTGGCTTTTGCTTTGCACGCGAGTGTATATTCTGTAATCACCTGAAAAACTAGCAATTTTGTTGGTTTAACTTTCTGCGGCGGTGGCGACATTTGGCGCGCAGGGGAAGATTCATCGAGAGTACGCACCGCTGAACAATCGGGTGATGGAGCTGCGCAAGGTGCGTGCCCCACGTACCCTGTCCCTAAACCCTAAACCCGTCAGCCGTCCAGGATTGTGATTCTTTGACTGTTTCCGGTTAATGGTGTTGAGTGATAGATTTGGCAAACCCCTATGCTATGTATGTTCAAACCCTAAAATACGCATCCGTTGGACGGTAGTTCTTTGTGGATTCGCAGCTCTGTTGCATTGTCGGGGTCAAATGTTAATGCTGCATTTTAAAATGCAATCTGCATTTCGAACGGCAATATTGCGAAATTTATCCGTTGGGTTTCCGCAATAGCAGCGTTGCCGGCGATATTTCGGTTTTATTATTATTATTATCGTTGTTTTTGTTTATTTCTCCGCTAAATGATTTGGTTTCGGTTTGGAATCGGCGGGTTCTCACTCTTGATTCGGACTCGTTTTCCCGCGGTAGTTTCATACCCTCTTTATTCTGTGTTACCCAAACCCTAAACCCTAAACCCTCTTTATTCAGGTATTTGCAGAATTATTTCTAATTTTGATTACAAGAATATTAATGGGTGCCATGTTTAGCCATTTCGTTACGTACTGTCACTCAACTTAACTCCAACCACCCACCGTGTGCGCTCATCTGCCCTTGCCCGTCTGCCAGGTGTGCAACCACCCGCTGCTCAGCTACCCCCCGCTGGACATGTACCCGGTGGACCTGGTGCGTAAGTGCGGCAAGATGATGGTGCTGGACCGCATTTTGGTGAAGCTCTTCCACACCCCCCACCGCGTCCTCCTCTTCTCCACCATGACCAAGCTGCTGGACGTCATGGAGAACTACCTCCGCTGGCGCCAGGTGGACGGCCCCAATGGGAAGCAGCTCATGAAGTTTGCGCGCATCGATGGCTCCACCGCGCTGGAGGACCGCGAGGAGGCCATTCAGGTCAACCCCCAAACCCTAATCCTCAAAACCTAGCTCCTGCTGCGTGTCCCCTCTGACCATTTCCTTCATCCCTCTTCTCTCCTCAAACCCTAAACCATAGACCCTAAATTATAAACCCTACACCCCGACCAAATCGGGGCATCTGCCTGAATCACCGATACCCAAACACATTAACCCTATTCAGTTTTTTTGTTATCAAAAATGTATTTCCTAATGTACTTACTAATGCCGCGTGAATTTATTTATGAAGCGAAATGCCAATGTATCAAAAGAAAGCAGCAGTGCTGTTCTAATTTGATTTCAGTAATTTTCTGTTTGAAGTTCATTATCGGCATTTGCAATAGCTTTGGTGCCCGTTCCACCATGTTGCTGCGTCAGCCCTGGAACTCTAACCCTAATTGTAATGACACCTGTTGCCTCAATCCACCGCTGTGCGGATTTGATTGTGTATGTGGGTTGCATACATAGTACTTTACGGCTGTGTGGATGCGCAAACCCTAATTTTTCTCAAAGCTTCTTTCAAAAAGGCATATCGTCACTTGAATAGTACTCAATGGAACACGGCAAAATGTCATCGTTTACCTTGGCTTCCGAATTTGCTTGTTCACTTTGCCTTTGGCCGTCTGTTTGCTGCCGTTATTTATCTTAGATTCGACCGAGTTGGGATCTCTTGGTAGCGTATGTGTTTTATTACAAAGTTGTGCTCTCATTATCTTTTTTCATGGATGTGGCCGTCGCAGGAGTTTCGGCGGCCCGACAGCGAGACGTTCATTTTTTTGCTGTCGATCCGCGCGGCGGGGCGCGGCCTCAACCTTCAGACCTCCGACACCGTCATCATCTTCGACCCCGACCACAACCCCAAAAACGAGGAGCAGGCCATCGCGCGCTCGCACCGTATCGGGCAGACCAAGGAGGTGCGCCCCGCCCCGTGGAACGTCGGAACGGCGGACCGACCATATGTAACACTGAATCGCGTGTATCAGAGCAATGCGGACATGTGTGGGGCGACTCGTTATCTAGGGTTTATATAGATAATGAGTAACCAGGTTCATGATTTATTGATTGTGTTTCATGGTTGAGTATTAGAGTCTCATATGAAACGGGCGCTGGTAAAAAATTGCCGAACCGGAAATGCGAGCGTTGGTGTGCGCGGATGTACATGTACATGTACGTGAACCCTAAACCCTGAAATTGTGAGATGACATTCTGATAAACTCGGACGAACGAGAGTCCAAAAAGGACATATCTGTGGGTAATTGTACATTATGAATAATTGTATGTTATGACGCGCGCCTTTTATATTTATATCCAAAACTTCTTGGGGCGCCTGTGGGACCGCCTCGGGTCGTGGAATGTGAAGGGTGTGGAAGCGAACCGCGGAATGCCATGGTCTACGGAGTAACGCGAGTCGACGGGGGCGAGGTCTGTTGTCGGGCTCGGTTGAATTCGAAACGTCAATGAAGTCCGGCGACATGTCAGCGACCGCCGTCGTCGATAATCTTTTTGAAATAATCGTAATTGTATCCCAAAACGGTTGGAGTCGGAAAACCTTAAAGAACGGTGACGAGTTGGTTTGAGTCGTTGTCGCGGGTCGGATTGGTGCCGTGCCCCGCAGGTGCAGGTGATGTTTATGGAGTCGGTGCCGGAGGCGCCGCCTGAAGCGATAGCGGCCGCGCAGCCGCCGCTGTCGGAAAGGGGATCCGCGCCGCCGGACAAGCTGTACGCCGACTCCATCGAGAGTCTCATCCGTAACACCATCCAAAAGATGAAAATCGACATGGCGAACGAGGTCATCGACGCCGGCCGCTTCGACGGGCAGACCACGAACGAGGAGCGCAAGCAGACGCTGGAGTCGCTCCTGCAGGACGAGGTGCGAAGCAACCCTATCAGACCCTAAACATAATCATATTTGTGAAATTCAAAAAATCGTGTCGTATTTATTTTTCTTTATGTTGTTCGTGATTTTTTTTATCTGCTTATCCAACCCTTTTCCCCTTCTGCCCATGCCCCTGTCCACCATTTCACTCGCTCAGCACTTTCCCCTTAACATGCTTTGTCAGTAGTTTAGGGGATTCGTTGACTTTCCCGTTTTTTGTGCCACATTATAGACGTATTGTTTACCTTACTTGGCGTTAACATTGCAGACCCAACACAGCTCATCGTGATGGTTGTATGTGATGTATTCTAGCTCGTGTCGAACAATTACTTCGGTTTTAATTGACGAAAAGGTTCCAAGTATATTCATTCACACACACACACACACACACACACACACACACAATATGATTCGACTATATATCGCGCGCGCATCGTGTGCCCCCACACATCGAACACCGATAGTTTATGATAGATAATTTTTCGTCGAAGCTCGCCGTCCTTTGGCTCAAAGGTGTTTGCAGCTCCAACAGAAGCCCTGCTCCAACTCACAAACGAACCCCACCTTTCCGCCCCTGGACACTTCGACAGGACCGCAACGCCAAGGCGAAGAACGAGGTGCCCGACTTCCCCGCGCTCAACCGCATGCTGGGCCGCAACCAGGAGGAGGTGGAGCTGTTCGACCGCCTTGACCGCGAGCTGCAGTGGCCGGAGCCCGAGGGAGAGGACGCCATCCCCGACTGGCTGGGCTACTCCCCCGAGGAACTCAACCGGGTGCGGCCCCCCATCCTCCGCCTCCCCTCTTCGCCCTCTCAACGGCCGCCGCTCTCGTGTCGAACCCTTTTGTCTGTATAGTTTCACATTTTCTATTGTGCGGTGTGTTGAAAATTAGGGTATTGTCTGTCACCCTATCAACCCTAATTCACAACACTTTTGTTTCGAGTCAGTGCTCCGTCTGCGCCGATATAGAAAGGGGCGCTTTCGAGTGTTCTTGCTTTTTTGGCTGGCTTTGACTTTCGGGAGGGCAGCTGATTGTGCGAAGTCGCATTTTGTGTAAATTGCAATTATTAATGCGAAACGGTACCGAAATTTAGTTACGTTTTGAGGTTCTTGACTATTTACATGTTCTCCCTGCTCTCAGAGCAAAGGCCGATCACAGCGATCAAATGTTTGCAGGTCCCCGAAACGAATGTGTGTGTGTGTGTGTGTGTGTGTGTATGTGTGTGTGTGTGTGTGTGTGTGTGTGTGTGTGTGTGTGTGAGTGTGTGTGTGTGTGTTTGGGGGGAGGGGTGTGGTTGATGGGTGTGGTTTTTGAGTTATTATGCCGGCGTAAAAGGCACGCAGTGCGCTTGTGAATGTGTTTGATTAATTGGGTAGATTGGAGCGCCACTGAGTTTGAATAGTATGTGGAGTAAAGAGACAGCTCAAACATGCCCACCCCTTTGACAGGTGGCGATGGAGAATCGGCCGTCCGCTTGCGGTTTGGACGCTCGCGCGGATCGAGCTGCCAAAGCGGCCGCTGAGGCTGAGGCGGCGATGGGGTACGGTCGAGGGCGGCGGCACCAGGAGGCGTCGGTCAAGGCCGCGGAGCCGGAGACGTACAGTTGGGAGAAGGAGGTGGGGGCGGCGGGGCTTGAGGAGGAGGAGGAGACGGGCGATAAGGTGACTCGCCCATTAGTATTCACTATGTCATGTAATACGAACCGCTAATTAGCTTCTTTTTTTAGCTGAGCATGCGACGCCCTGCTCACCTTACCACGCCGTAACATCGCAAGCCACTGAGGTTTGTGTTTATGTCCCAACATTGTTTTGGGCGTTAAACTGTTTACAATCATTTATTCATTCAATTTGTCCCAAATACTCTGAATCCCGTTTCGTTGCCGCCCTCGAAACATCGTATGACCACATTCCTTTCCTCGTTCGTGATACACCCTAAGATCCAAAAACATTTTTTTCGAATTTTATAACACACTCCCAATCCCAACTCTACGAACGTCTTCAAAATAATGTCCCACCTTGACAATTTTTTTGTTTTCCACAATGTAAAACCAATTTAAATTATTTTTTTGGTCCTTTAGCTTAGTCATTTCCCGGTTTGTGTGTCGGCGGTGCAGGTGTTGCAGCAGGAGGACAGCCGAGGCCACACCTGGGACACGCCCAACCAGCCCACGAGCGGGCGGGTGGAGGAGGGGTCGGAGGTGGCGGGGCCGGCGATGAAGCGCGTGCGGAGCGAAGCCGCCGTTGACGGACCGTCGGAGCCGTGCGCGGAAGCGGCTCCGCCTGTTATGGCGGCACCGACGGAAGAGGGAGAGGTGGGGCGCGCAGAGTTGGTTTGAAGTCTTGTTATATTTCACAACAGTGTATATTTTTGTATTACATTCTCACCATTATTGCTTTAAACATCTTTATTTTATTTAATGGTAGTTATGGTGTGTGACGGAATGGACAGTTCAAATGATTTGTGAAAAGTGGTTTTGCTTTGTGCGGTGTTTTAAAGGTTGATGGGTGATTAATATGCAGTTTCGCTCTGAGTTGTTTGGTTTGCAACGGTATCGAACTGTGATTGGTTTTTTTCGATTCCCGGCTTTTTAGTTTTTGTGCAATTTACTTTTGGTCGAGAGTGTGGCATATATTTACTTTGCTTAACTTTTTCATTTCCTAATCGCGATATTCTTGTTTTTTCCACGTCCTTTGACTCACATTGCCAGTGCACATTTGTGACGGATATTTGCGCGACGGAGTCGTCTGTTTTTATTGAGCTGTTGATTTGTGTCATTTCAGTTGAGAAAAGTGTGTTTATTTTTCTCGTTTGACATATATGTTTTTTGGGGGATATTTATTAGCATGTTTACGCTTATTGTTGGCGGACATTTCTTTGCTTTTCATTGACTTATGTGTTTGCCGTGTGCAGGAGCGGCAGAAGGGGCACCACCACCGCCACAAGCACCACAAGCACAAAAAGGAGAAAAAGGAGAAGGACGACAAAAAAGAAAAGCGACACAAACGGAAACATCAGCAAGATGTGGCAGAGGAGGAGGCGGGCGGGGCGAAGCGGCAAAACACGGCGGACGGGAAGCCGCCCGCCGCGCCGGCCAAGCTCAAGATCAAGCTGGTCTCGAAAAAGCCTAACTAGACACGCAACGGGAAATAAATTAGCCGCGACCGTGCGCTGCGTTGGCGCTGTCGATGTGGAGCCATTCGAGTAGCGATAGATTAATTTTCGTCACACCAACCGTCCACATTTACGGCAACCTAAACCTTGTAAACTTTGCCGATCCTTAGGCGCGCCTTCATTTGCCATTGATGTTGCCATTGTGAATTCTCAACGCGTTAGAGTGCATTTTTTTATGTCACACTGGATGCGCGTTGTCGTTGCTTTTACCCGGATGTTGTTGAACGTGGGGAGAAGCAATAATTCCATGAAGGCACGTGAATTAAAGGCGGCATTCCACATCTGTGAGGTTTAGAAATTCAATGAGATTGCCCCAAAAATGTTTTGTATATAATTACAATCAACAATTGAATTCATTTGCAATTTCGCAGAAAGCGGTGGAAACCACCGGGAAAGAAGAGAAAGAACAATTCATAATTTGTAAGAAACAAATCATGTGACACCCCCGCCGCCGCCGAAAATTTCGGGTACGTAGGGTTTCGATTAAAACATCCGGACTTGCCACCTTCGCGCTTTGGATCACGAACCCACTTTGCCCTTAAACCTTTCCCCTTGTCTTTACCCACCAACGACAGGAATATCTCATGCGATGTACTTGGGATATCGAGACAACACAACCCGTAAAGGCGGCCCCCTTGGCAATGCAATGTAAACTACGGCGGTAATTTGTGGTTGAGGGGGTGTTGGAAACACCTAAAAGCCGATCGGGGCGGAACCGACGCGTGCGGGAGGAGCGACAATAGGATGCTAGTTGCAGCTATGGTTTTCTCCTCCTTTCCCTGAGGGGGAGGGAAGCCTATGCTAAGAGGACAACTTCGACATGAGGAGCAATGATTGTCTCGGACGAGGGTGTGCGTGAATCGAGTTGGTGCCGTCGACGGCCTTAGCGAGGGGAGTTTTCACATGCCTTCCCCCCGAGCTCCGACGTGACCGAAGTCGCACACGAGCGGAGCCCAAGTAGGCCGGCCTCGACTGCCACATGTTGACCAACAGGGTTGATCAAGGCCCTCGAGCGGCGGGAGCGGGCCGCACAACATCGTGGAGATAGCGACACAATTATTTTTCACATTATGAACAATTTAAGTGATAGATAAAATTATGATAGATAATGTCATGTATGATTGATATTATGTGGTTAATGCCAACGGAGAGGAATGGAAAAAGGAGATCCCCGGCGTAAATAACGATCCAAAAGACTTAGATGGGGGCATTGTGAACGCCATGAATGAGACCGCAACCGTTGTGTTGGCACTTATTATGATACCTTTATTTCCATTTTGAACTACAATTTCCCATAGGGATATTACTTTAATTTCCTGTGGTAATCGTCAAAGCATGGTTGGCGGCATGAAAGCCGTTGGCGAAACTTCATTCCCTTGCGCAGTACATAAGATTATGTAATATGGCACTACCCTAAAATTAGGTAAGGCGGTAAGTACTTGCAACGGACAACAATAGCATAGGCACTAGGTGACGGACGAGCAGCATGTCGTGTGCGCGTTCTACTGCGGATGGGTACGATTGGTTGGGAGAGGTCGCTACGGAGGAAGGCTAGCGACCGATGCGGTGGCGGGTGGTGCCTGGGGTATGTTAGCCCTCCATCATATCCGTAATGGCCGCTCCCCACTATGACTACTAGTTTTCCCTTTCTCAAACGCCGTAGTGCGGCCCTCCGCAACGTCCACAACGGCTTCTCCGCACTTGCATCAAGGAAATCCTCCGCCGCTTGATGCCCATGCGGTTGCAAGTCGCGACCCACAAACGAACTAGACGAAATTATGGTTATATTCGATATTGATCCGGAATGCATTTGCTACTTATCGGAAGCTTCTCGTTCAATGGTAAAAAGCCGCTTACGAAAGGCATTATTTGGTCGATGGAGTGCCGTGTGCCATAAGTATTGCACATGCTTGCAAGCAATTGCAAGACAGAGTTCCGCCTGACTTCGAAGGTACCGCCAATTTCAAGAACATGCAGAACCCAATAAAGTACATGCTGATTGCAACGAACTATTAGTATGTGTGTATGGGAGTTAGTGCCTTGGGATAATTTGTTCCACAATAGTACGCTTATTATACTAAAAAAAGTGTTTTATGGATCTGGAATTTCAATGAAATATAATGCTTTACATCTTGTACCGCTCTACAATGTGCGGCTACCGTTTAAGGGGCTTCATGCTTCGGCCATGATATAGGAGTAAAGAAGCAATAAAATTTAGGATAGGATCCATGTACCTAGATACTATTTGCGACTAACTCATTAAAACCGCCGGGGGTGTGAAATAAACTTTTGCCGGTATCATTAGTCGGAATAATACAAAATAGTACACACTGATCATTGGAATAACGAAAAGTCCCCGTTTGTAATCCACGAAATCCCCCTTCTCTGCGGTAAAGAAACCTACACTTAGTGCTATCGTTAACTCCGATTGCCATGCTGAGGGATGGGCATGCTAGTCCTTTTCTCGTCCTTTATCCAATCTAATCACTTCCACTAGGAAAGATTCGGCAACTAGTTTGGCCGATCCGTCGATGAGGCTCGAACTATGAGCGCTCATGGTGACCGAGGCGAAAACCAAGTTTGCGCCTCTCGGTTACGCGGTGGTGACGGATAAGGCGGGTCTTTTTCTTAAACGAGGGGAGTCCGCTTGAGGCCTTGGTGGTGTCGGAAACGTGCCATGTGGCAAGGTCGGTACGGAGGCGGGGGTTAATGGGACGGGCTTGGCGGGTAGTACTTTCCCTTTTTCTAGCGTCTTTTTCGGGCTTCGGTAGACTTGTAGGACGCATGATCGATCAGGTCGGGCATAAGGTGAATGGAAGTCTGTTTAAGGGTAGTAATGTTGAGGAGTGAGAGGGGAAAGGTAAGGCTTTGGACGACGTTTTGGGTGTCGGTTAGGGAAGCCTCTGCGGATCCCATAGCGATAGCGCCGACTCCGCCCGGCCCGGCGGTTGTGAGGGTAGCCTCCGTGGGATGCGTCGGAACGTCACATCTTGTAACGGTGAGAGAGGGAAGAAGGCTCGTTAGGCCTTCTTGTCCACGGCGGTAGCAACATAGTTTGGAGAGTATGTGATGTCTACAACAATATTTCCCGTCAGGGGAAGGATGAAGTTTTTTATGTCGGAAGCTTCGACTATTCGACATTCCAAGCCCCTGAGATAGAACGACCGGTCGATAGTAGGGATGTATTTGGTTTGCTTGCTGTGGAGGGAGGCTGGTCCTCCCATTGTGAAGTGGGCCAACGGTCATCCATAGTTAAGGCCAATAGCGTGTCGTCGAGCGCATCGATCAGGTGTCCGCGTATAATGGGTTAAGACGTGTCCAACCGGGGGACTTCGCTCGGCCGGGAATGCTTGTACATGTCGTGGAGTTCGAAAGCTTTGAGGATGGTGCCACGGGGGGGGGGGGGGGGGGGGGGGGGGGGGGCTGGGGTAGGGCGGGTCGTTTGAGACCTCACACTTTTTCCACGATTCGTGAGTGGCAGCATAGAGGGTATCTTCGACGTCGGGGAGCTCGGCATAGCCGTCGTCCCATATGTAGGCGAGGATGGCGAAAAGTACATATTTAGCTCGATAGTTGGCGGCCCCCCTTAATTCGGGGCCAGTGAGCTAGACGTGTTGGCCGCCCTCTCCGCGTCGTTTAGATGTGGGGCTCCCTTGACGGAAGTCTCACAGGGGTTGCCGCTGAGGTTGGTGACGAGGCGGTTGTGGTCGTAGGAGTGCTTTTGTCGATGTAGCATCTCTTAAGCGAGAATACGTCGATTGATTAGAATGAGCACCGTGCCCGTGGTGAGGCGTGGAAATGTGCGTCACCCATCTGGTGTCTTAGGGGAGAGGGGGTTATGTGTGGAGCAAATACAAACATTGCCGGAAAATAATCTCCGCACACTAACCGACCGACCAATGCCACCCTCTCAAACTCGGACCGTAATTGTCAACCACTCGCCTCACACGCACGCCTCACAACCTTTTCTCGTCACAGCCGCATTTTTTAAGTCTTAGGTGCATGTGCTTGCCGTCCTTGGGGCTTCAGTCATGTACAATAGGATGGTGGATTGGGGTAGACAGAAGCGCCCGTCGGAAGCGTCGAAATCGTTATAAATAAAGTTAGTTTTCTAAGCGCATGCTTTTAGGAGGTTTGATTACGCTGTGGTTCACGTACTCGTCAAAACCCAGATGCCAAATCAAAATTTGTATAAAAATGTGCGTCCGTTAACTCATTTGGGGTGTTGTTTACACGAGGTAAAAGGCACGCATTTTTCCTTCCCGGTAGTCAATGCATATGCAAAGAGAGCCATATGCCTTGCGCACGAACAAAATCGGCGAGCTAAATTCGCCGCAACTTGGTCGTACTAATCCTGCATCAACGCCGTCAATGAGTCATCGATTTAACTCCTCCCGCTTAGCAGGCGACTAACACTCAAGCCTTTGACGCCACATTGGACCATGAGTGTAAATTAGACGGTCCCAAGGTCGACATGATATGGAGTGTCGGCCGGCTGAAGAAGCTCCGGGAAGTCATCAAACAACATCTTCCGTGAGGCCTCTCAATGTTGGTTGCTGAGTTCATCTCCAAGATGGAATGCCGACTAAGGTTATTGTTCAGCAACTGTCGAATGTACCGTGAAAAAATCCGCTTTCCACCCCTTGGCTCGAGCGGGCTTCCGCGTAGACTTCTGGACCTTCGTCAACGACAGAAGAAGACACTCGGGTCGTCGTTCCATCACTTGATTTTTAATTACTGTGCCAACCATCAATGCAAAAGTCGTTCGTTACCAAACGTAATTGTCACTTGCTCATCGTCCAACCATAGTAGACACAACACAATGTCCGCAGCATGCAAATCTCGAAGAACGAGGAACGTACGTACAAACTGGTGCCGAGCGACAGTAAAAGATATGGCATACATCTTGGTCGACGCAACTCGCTATCCATTAGTAAATTGCACATGTGTCGTGGTAGACGACTTGATACGCATAAATAGTCACATTCGTGTATCAAAGTCTTCCGACACGAAATCCAGCGTCGCAACGCAGTCCATCAGCACGGTTTGTTGTCGCAGACCGGCAAAATTAAAAACCGACAACATGATTTACTGCAAAAGAGCACGAGTTTCGGTGTTGTCCGTCAACACAGCAAGATAAGCAATGTCTGCCAGTCGTGTCTTAGCGATGAAGTCCAAATCGCCCGCCGTTGGTACATATAGATAGTTTTTCGGTGTTACATCAACTGTAGGTGGAAGCAAACATTCCGAATATCCTTACCGCAGATGTACATGCCAAGGAGCATGTGCTACCGTCTCCTGAAGTGTAGCATTCGAAGTCGACTATCGAGTGAACAATTGCATACGGACATGGAACTCATGGTACACTTTCTAGTTGGCCGTAAGGTTGTTGAATTTAGCCCACTTAGGAAGAACGAAGATGGCGAGAATGGATTGTAAAGTTGTACCGACAGTTTCCAAGATGTAGTCCGATTTGTTCCGCGAGCTCCCAAGGTGAAGAAATTACAACTCTCTCGCAAGATACGTCTCTTGCTAGAATTGATTCGGATGGGGAAGATTCAGGTACGTCCCCGTGCACATTCGACCCCGCATCATCAGCACACCCCTCCAAGGTGAAAGAGATCGTCCATACGAAAGAGTAAGGACCGAGTCGACAATTTTCTAATCAATTGAACATCGAGTTGTTACATGTGTAATACTCAACCCTTGCTTATTGTGCTCACGACGTCCGGCTTTACGAATTGATTGACGTCCTCATATAAGTGTCGTCTCCACAGAAGGCGCCACCGACGTCAAAGGCAAAGTCTCCACAACAGCTAGCGGTGCTGGATGGGCTGCAAAAGTAATAGCCGACTGCTCTTGTCCATCATTAGTGCTGCTTGGCCACCATCAGTCTTGCTTGCCCGCTTTGTCATCCGAGTGATTTTGCAGCATGGGGGATTTAGACATGCGATGTCCGGGCTTGTGGCACTTTCAACAACGTTGTTCATCTCGATGACGTTGTTCTTCCTTGGGTGTAAGCGCTTTCACAATAGCGTTGAAGTCAAAACGCCGTATGCTACGAATATCGTCCTTGCCTCTGCCCTTGCCCTTGCTTTTGTCCCCGGGCCCGTCCTCATGTTCGTTCGGACGAGGTTTCTTGCTTCCATTGCCTTTGCCATTTCAAACATTGTTCCGAGGGCGCTTCCCGTTACCACGATCACCTTAATTGCTAAAAGTGTCGTCTTGAGATTGATCAGCACGCCCCATATGTAGAGAGTCGACCACCAAACGGTTGAGAAAGTTCTGCAACTCAGCAATGGTTAAAGGAGTAACCGACCTCGCTCGGTGCGACATGGCGTGCGTTATGGGAGTAAAATTAGCTAGATCCGTAATAAAACGGTTGCACACAACATAATCGTTTATGTCAACGTGAGAACGTCTCTCGAAATCGTTGAAAAGCGTGTTGTACTCCCGGAAGGATTTGTAAAATTGATTGAAAGCCATTAAATACGTAATGGCGCTGTCCCTGATGTTAGGCAGAAGCGTCGTCTCCTTTAATGCCTCAACCAACTAAGCAAAAGATCGCATTACCTGTCCTTTAACCATTGGTTTAACACTAAGACCACCAAATTGTGACGTAGCCCAAATGGCCGCGATGTCAGTCTTGGTATCGAGGCCCGACGTAAAAAATCGTTGCGGTTGAAACTCCAGCTAACCTCCAAGTCCCTCGGATTAGTTCTATTTTGTCGAGGTGCGGCCTTACGTTGATTCTCGGTCATGGTGGAATGTATACCATCAAACTTCGCAGTAGGAGGCAAAACTCGCATGCGAAATTCCGTCGGCTCCTCACCAACCAACTTGCTAAAGAAAGCAACACGATGCTTCCAATTGTTGTTAGCAATAGGAAAACGTGGCGCGAAGAGGAAGTCCTTAGAAAAGTCGTCGTCGTAATGCATTGAGAAGTTTTTCTCCCGAAATGCATTACGGAAAGCTTGCTAAGACGGAACAAATCTAAATTGCGAAAGCTTATGCGACGGCTTACTTGACGTTACCAATCTGAGTAGGCGTGATATCTTCCACTGATCGAAACAAAAGCACGAACGACGTAACGATCCGCCAACTGAGTTGCCACGGTGTCAATTGATTTCTCGATCTTAGCCGCGGTATGTAAATCTGAAACTATGACCTGCGACGGAGTGGACGCCGAGAAAACCGATATGTGATGCTTCTTGCCACCCGTAAGCGTAATCCAAACTACTTCATCGCGAACCAAATGCAAATCGTCGCTCGAAAATGGCATGTTGGTTTCGCGTGATAACCCTTGCGCAGCCACATGTCTTTCATTAGGTAAAATTCGGTCAGTCGGAAATAAGACCGTACCGAATTGAGCTTCACGTTGCATGGCGAATTGAGCGTGGCATGTTGAAACACTTCCAACAAAAAACAAGATCACCACATAGCTTCTAGATTCCATTGAAGCCATTGTCAACGATTCGTTGAGCAATACAACTTTGCA
>JAPMLY010000730.1:0-10000 GCA_026401115.1 Tetraselmis chui
GGAGTTGTCGGTGCTGTGCCGGAGGAGGGAGACGCTGGAGTGGGCGCGGAGGCAGGGGCTGCCGTGGGACTGGCGTGTTACGGCGGCGATCGCGGAGGAGGGTCGGCTGGAGGATCTGCAGTGGGCGCGGGCGTTAGGGTGTCCTTGGAACGAGGAAGTATGCGCACGCGCGGCCGCCGGCCACCACCTCCACATCCTGCGGTGGGCCCGCCGTCATAGCTGTGCGTTGATTGAGAAGCTAGATACGGAGTATGGGGATGGTAGGGATGCTTCCTCGCACTCGTCGCTGCGTTATCAGAGCAAACGAGCGCGGACGGCTCGGGATGAGGATTGGCGCACGGCGATGATTGAGAAAGCGGCGGAGCAGGACTGTCCGTGGAACGAGGAAACCTGCGCCGCGGCCGCAGAGCAAGGCTACCTGGACGTGCTGCAGTGGGCGCGCGAGCGAGGGTGCCCATGGAACGATGAAACCTGCGCCCGCGCGGCATGCAACGGTCACGTGAAAGTGCTCCAGTGGGCGTGTGAAAATGACGGCCGCTGGGACATGGGGTGAACCCCGTCCTTCCCTCCCCAGCTTTGCACTTACTCAGCTTTGTCCGTCCCCTCTCTGCGCCTGCGTCATCGTTTAGCATTTGGCCGGTGTGAAAATCATTGGGCTGCCCTTCGGTTGTGTGCGTGTGTGTGTGTGTGTGTGTGTGTGTGTTTACGTATGTCTGTATGTGTGTGTGTGTGTGTGTGTGTGTGTGTGTGTATGTGTGTGTGTGTGTTTGTGACTCTATGGCTATGTTTGTGTGAACTTATGGGAAGGGAGAGTCTTCTCACTGCGGCGGAGAGGGGCCATTTGGAGGTGCTCAAGTGGGCGCGGCTGAAGATGTTCCGCTGGGACGAACGACCCTGCGCCAGCGCGGCTCGCGGCGGTCAGCTGACGGTGCTTAAGTGGGCCAAGTCGGAAAGGCTCCCCTGGGACGCGGGGACCTGTGCGGCGGCCGCGGCACGGGGCCATCTGTCGGTGCTGCAATGGGCGCGGGAGGAGGAAATCCCCTGGGACGACCGCACCGGGTGTGGGGCCGTGTTGGGCGGTCACATGGAGACGCTGCGCTGGGCGGTGGAGCAGGGCTGCCCGTTGAGCGTGTACACGTGCGCGACCGCAGCTAGCGCGGGGCGTCTGGAGGTGCTGAAGTACCTCAGGCTCATGGGATGCCCGTGGAACGAGGAGACGGTGACAAACGCCGCAAGGCGCGGCCACCTGGATGTGCTGTCCTGGGCGGTCAACAACGGCTGCCCGTTTGATGCGCGTGCGCTCAAGGTGGCGCAGGAGCGGGGCTTCAACGACGTCGTGGAGTGGATCCATGCGTACTTCCCCCAACACCCCCCCGCTATTTGACAACCCCCCCCCCCTCCCCCCCCCCTACATCTCCTCTCCTCTCCTCTCCTCTCCTCTCCTCTCCTCTACATGGGAGCAGCCGTCACCCTCACAAAGGTGCCACGCTCTACAATCACGTCTTTGACAAGACTGGAGGAAGAAGCTGCAAGGCCACACTGTTTCTTACGGGTCATTATAATTGGGTGCTTTGTATAGCAGTTTGTCATATGCAGTGGGAAGTGGTGGGTACGGAGGGTGTATGCTGTGTTTCTTTTCGCTGCTATTTGGTTTGTATTGCGCTGTTGGGGGGGGGGGAGCGGGGTCAGCTCTCTTCTGTCTGCGTTTTGATTTAGAAAAATAGATATTGTGAACACGAGGGACTGCACGTCGCCAAGCGTGCACGTATGTTTTGGTGGGAGGCGCATTGTGTGTGCGTGGCACGTATTTGAAGGGTTTGTGTCCTGAAAGGGAGGTACGAGGCACTGCATGCGTTGGACAGGCGGGATGGGTCATAGGCGTGCTATCATGGCTGGAGTACTAAGCTCCGACGCATTCTTCACTGCTGTGTTGCAATTCGAGATGTGCGCAGCCGGAAGGTTAGAGGGTTGCTTGTTTGAGAAGGGAGGGTTAGGAAGATGTGTATGGTTGGGGAAGGGGAATGATACTGAGTGAGCTTCAGGGGTTGTTGAGCTGGTTGTGCTTTACATTGTTTGGATGGAAACAAGAAATAAGGGCGCGAAAAAAACTGAGACGGCCCTTGAAGATATTACCTGAAGTACGGATTTTATGAAGGATTTTGCGTGTGTAGAACGTCATAGTGAATGAGGCATTGAACCCTATTACCTCTATATTCCCTAGGTCGTGCTATGACGTATTTGTTGTTAGGCCACGGCGAGGAGGAGGTATAGTTTGCACTGCCACGGAACCGTAGCATTGGATTAGGCTCCCAGGAAAGTAGGTGGTGAGCTCAACATTAATCCGCTACTTGAGGAGGCAAAGCACTTGGGACGTTGGTGTCCAAATTTCATGTGAGGCAGGGCGCGGCCGCAATTTGCCCACATTCACTGCCACAGTCGTCACTGATTCTACATTTTTGCATTGCATGCATATATGTTGATAAGAGACGTGTATGTGTTATTCACTCCTTTCACCCTTCGCTGCCATGGCAATTCTGAAATTTAGCACCGCCGACACTTGTTCCCAGTGGGCAGGTATTCCTCTCAGTAACATGTAGATATCATGAGTGGGCGTTGCGGCATTCCCGCGTGGTTTCGCTTCATAATATGAGAAGCATGGCACTCACGGCAGCCCCTCACAATGACACGCGCACGTGATGTCAACAAGAACTGTGGTAGCGATACTGCTTCGCCACCCGCCATGCGTCTTTTACTCTCCTCGGCTATCGCCATCTGCTTTTGCTTCGGCTCCTTTTACCAAAAACAGCTGATTGTGTTCCCGCCACTTAATTATCATCTTCAGAGCAACGAATGAGATCATTTTACTCCGAAAAATGTATATTCCTAAAATTGTATTGTATCGTACATTCTTCTGTATAATAATTGTAAAGGTATTTTGGGGGATTGGAAGTACTCGTATTTGTATAATTATGTACCAAAAATGTACAGATCCCCCAAATTATACAGGTACGGGTATATCCATTATTGTACGAAATTCATCGTCATATGATTACCTGTACACAGTTTAAGGCCGGTTCTTAGATGAACTTAGCCACCATCCGCGAAAGTTGAGGACGCATTAAAGTACAGACCTCAAATTGATAAGGCCACTGCTCGCGTTGTTCTGTCCGTGCTCATGTTGCTCTTCTTGTAATCCAACCAGCCACTGCTCGCGATATGCTCCTCTGTCGTCGCGCTTAAGCTCAAAAAGCGGCGGTGACCGCCGATGGTGTTGTTCTATCACCCGGCCCGCTCCGACACAACTCTGACAGGCAGCGGAATTGCAGGTAGCTGTTGCAGGATGGCGGCTTCACCGCAGGGCCAGTACAGTGACCGTGAGGCTCTACAGCAGGGGGAGAGCAGCTGGAGGGCGCAGGTGCAGGAGGTGCGCCTGACTCGGCGGCGGTGGCGGCTGACTAGTGCCAATATAGTGAGCGCAGACGGCAGATCGTTGTAACGAGGCCCCTCTTGGCTCTGTGGTAGGCTCTGGAAGCACAGCGTTCGCTACTTGACACGGTGTCCTCGACACTGGAGGGCAACGCGGCGCTGTGCGATGTGGTGACGGAGCTGCCGCAGCGGACGAGTCACCGCGTGATGGTCCCGTTCGGACGGCGGGCCTTCATGCCCGGCCGCTTAGTGCACACCAACGAACTTGTGCGCCCCCACACCCACCCCACAACCAGCTCGTGAAACGAGTCGGGGGATTGAAGGATCCATTACCCGGAGGACTGACGATGCGGGGTGTGCTTATAGTTGGTGCACCTCGGCGGGCAGACTTACGCCGAACGTACCGCGGCTCAGACGGCGGCCATTCTCGCGCGCCGCATGGAAACCCTCGGTACTACCTCCCGTATTCGCACTCGCTCGTGTGCCTTATAATTTAAAGGATAAAGGGTGGTCCTATCCACTGTGCTTTGTGCGTGGGGTTGTGTAGAGGGAGAGGCGGCTCGGTGTCGTGAGGAGGTGCAGCGGTTGGAGCAGCAGCTGAGTGTTGGTGCTGACGTGGCGGTGAACGAGGCGGGGCTGATCGAGATCCAGGAGACATACGACGAAGCAGTCCACGGTAGAGCCGCTTCATCGGCGACGGTACCGTCGCAGCCCGTAGCCACTCGCATGTTAGACGCCAAGCAACGCGCCACGCAGGCAGAACCCGACGATGACGAGCTCGATGCGATGCTGGTGAGGCTGTCGCTTAATCTGTTGAGGTGCCAATAAGATATGAGGATCGTGGGGGGCTTCAGGTGTTCGTTGCGTTTTCTGAATAGTTCACAACATTTCCTGATCAGTTCGTTGCAGTTTATGATTGTTCATTGCGATTTCTGATTGTCCGTTGCATTTATGTCGACGACAGGCGCGGATGGAGGCGTTGGAAGTGATGGAGGCACGGTCCGGGGAGCTAGCTGGCGCGGATGCCAGCGACAGGGGTGGAGATGGCGGTGGTGGTGGCGAGGACACTGCTACGGCCTCGCGGGAGGGTACCGAGGCTGAGGGGCTGCCACCAGGGTGCGCTGCCTGGCTGGCACCGCCACACGTTTTACCATTACCAGCGGCACGGCCTATTCAATAAATAATAGCATTGATCTCATCGACGAAGCCTTTTTAACTACTGATGTGCCAATAGCACCTGAGTTAATAATATGTCGATTAAGTTTGTATTGGTGAGTTGTTTAAGGTGGCGACCGCCCGTATTTTATGGCCCCCCCTTTCAGAAAACTACAAATGTACAGTCCGTCGCTAAATTAATTACTGCAAATGCTGACATATTTTTAGGTCCTCAGCAATGCAACAATATTAAGACAATGTTTAGGGTTTTAGGGCTAAGTGGGAGGAACGAGTTTATTGTTTGGTGAGGAGATAGATTGTGAGGCAGGTAGCAGTCCGTAAAACGGATTTTCCAAAAGGAGACATAATCTGAGAAGGAAGTACCCGTACTCCCCCTTTTTTTGAGAAAAATCGCCTATTAATGGAGCATTACATTGATTTATCTCTAAATCTAGATAGCCTCATTTATTTGACGACCGGGGCTAAGCTGGCTACTGGGCGCGTTACATTTTACGTGTTAAAGACCTTGCTTTTTAGTTTCTGGTCCTCCTGAATTTCCCAAAATGTTTGACTCGCGATTGGAGTGATACCTATTGGATTATTTACCTTTCCTGACAGTCATCCACGGCATTTATCCGAGAAAAGATCACCCATGCAATAGATATGTTGTACATTATGCAGTGACGGATAAAAATAAAGAAAAATGAAGCTTGTGACGGATATTACTCGACCTGTTCGCTTGCGGCTCACTGGCTTTCATCTGTCCTTGGCCTCGATGTTTCCATCCGTATCTCGGAATATGCACGACGAGTGCCAAACGATCCAATGCCAACTGAAACGACACAAAACGAGAGCTTTTGCCTCGAAAAGGAATGTCTCCTTCGTACTTCATATCCGCGTTCAATACGCACATTCCCTCGGCTCTCCCGATGGTGGCAATTAGGCGACGGCCGTCGCTACCGCTCAGTTTGCTCTCTCGACTGTTGACTTTCAGGTGGAAGTACAGGCCGAGAAACTCAGCCGTGGAAGACGAGGCGGAAGAAGGAATAGACACCGAAGAAGCAGACTCGGACGACGACCCGGATTTTGTGGCCGAGCTTCAAGGAAGCGGTCGCCCTCCAGAAGTTCCAGCGCCTTCGCCGCGCAGCACCGGCGGCGGAAAGTCCGCTCCGAAAGGTTCCTTCCCCCCCGATTCGAGCTGTCAGTATGTTTTAATAATCTTGTGGATATTACTATCCAAACCATACATTGTGACAATACGAATGTCCCTCGTCATTATTTCGTCTTTGCCGTGCTGCGCGAGTTATCTTGCTCGGCGCCCCCCGTGCTGCTTGCATGTGCACAACAAACCGAGTATCTTGCCGACGAATGTCTTCCCGAGACGAATGCCTGTTTGCGTGTGACCCAACGGCAAACTCGCCAAGATGCTTGGCGTGGACTCCGGCGTTGAAATACCGACGCACATCAAATAGCAATAGAACGTCCGTGATTTATCAAATTAAGCACGGTGCTCTCTTTTTCAATGATCTCATCTCCATGATGCGGCACGCTGTTGAGAATACTTATCTCATCTTAACAAAAAACAATACGAATACAAGTAGACAAATTTCAAAGATGTTATCGATCGCTGTGTTGACTCATTATTAATTTATTTTATCCTCGACTTAGGTGTTTTTTTTTTGCCCGTGTGTAATCAGGTTAAACAGTGTAAACCAATGCTTTAGCTTGATTGCTTGCGGTTCTCGTTTATTTAAATGCAGGCATACTGAAGAAGGGCTTTCTCACCTCGCCAGCGGCCAAGTCGACGGCGCCTACGGTAGAGCACCGGCGTCGGACCGGCGCGTTTGTGGGCGGAGTGGTGGAACGAGAGCAGCCGGCACCAGACCACGGCGCTGTCGTGTACGGGACTGACGAGGTGCGGGTTGCTGGCTCGCACGGAAGATCAGATTTCCTGAGAGTCAGCCTCATGTATTATTTCAAATATTATTTTCGTAGCGGGAACCCATAAACAAAAATATATGCAGCGGTTGATTATAATTCATGCAATTATTGGTATTCATTCCTGTTGGAATTGATATCACGCATATGTACATAATAATTAAGGTCCAAAGGAAGCGCCATCTTGTCTGATCTTGCAATGATTCGACGTAATACCATCTTTACATATTTTCAGCGAATATGATTGGTTTAGAACCGATTCTGGTATATATATATATATATATATATATATATATATATATATATATATATATATATTGTGAATACTAAGGATCGCCCGTTTGTGTGGTCTGATTAAACAACTTGCGTGTCCCTGTTTTCTTATGCTACCACTTACTTACAGATTGTACTGTATTCTGATTGACTTTATGCGTGCGCATTGATTTGCGCTTTATAGATATATTACTTTGAGTATCTTCATTTGTCCTTTTCACATAACATTCGTGGTATACTCTCCTGAGCGCCAGACTGTAAAAACTTAATTAGAATGTGTTCAGTTTCAAAACGCCTAGTCATTTACTTATACGCATATTCTCTATGGTTTGATCCATCGCTCTGAACAATGGCTGTTGAATGACACACAAAAATGTCGCACTTTTGAACCCCCCTGTCCTTCGCCCGATTGTCAGAATTTCACTGGGGAACATCAGCGGCAAACCCGCAACAGAAATCAGTCACGCTGATGCTGAAAATGATGTATCATTTATCATAGTATAGAATCGCTTTATTCAAATTTTTTTGCCAATTATTACTAAATTGTGTAAGTAAACCTTGCCACTCTTCGCGCGCAGCGAACCTCAGCCACCGATGGGGAATCGCATCGGACGACAAAGGTGGTGGACTCGAAGCCCGACGAGCGTCACTCTTCGTCAACCCCTTCACAACAACAACCGGCCCGGGTGTCGCGGTTTAAGCAGATGCGCCGCGGCGGATGAGTGATCGGATGAGGACCCCGCGCAACCTATTGCGGCGAAGAGCCGAATTTTTGTAATAATTTTAGACAAGGGGCGACTCCGTCTGCCACAAATTTGGCCGCATGCCATAGAATCATGAAATGAAATACGATCTATCTTTGCGTTATTTTGACACCGTATGACGTCAACTACAGTAATTTCCGTAATGTCCCGCCCAAAACCATCATTTTGCTGTCACTCGGGCAGCTAACACCCCCTTATACATGTCACTTGCGTGACCTCCCAAGTTTTTGTAACCAGTCTACGTCTTTTGACATAGACACAACAAACCTAGATGGGCAACATATTCTTGAATAAATGAATCATGAGCTTATTTGCGTGTGCTAGTAGATGGTAAGAAATTTCAAATGGGATGCATCGATGCTACCGATGTCCCGAAATTGTTTAGGTGATTCGTTGTACATCGATTGAATACATTACTAATTCGTGGACGCGTTGATTAAATACGGCACAAATTCATGGACGCATCGATTAAATGGGGCACTAATTCATTGACGCGTCGATTAAGTAGGGCACTAGTCCATGGACGCATTGATGCGGGTAATACGAGACGAATGCATTGATGCATCAACATCGGTCTCCTCGTCACACATACGATTTTAAGTAGAGTATGAGCCAGATTATCAACGGATGGTAATCGTGTATGTAGTTTAGCATGACTGTATTGCTACTAACTTCTACAATCTTATTATGTAAGAAATTTCAAATGGGATGCATCAATGCTACCGATGTCCCGAAATTGTATAGGTGATTCGTTGTACATCGATAGAAGACATTACTAATTCATGGCTGCATTGATTAATTAGGGTAATAATTCATGGATGCATCGACTAAATAGGACACAAATTCATGGACGCATTGAATAAATTGAGCATTTAATTCATGGACGCATTGATTAAATACGGCACTAATTCATGGACGAATTGATGCGGCGGACGCATGATGCCATGAATACATCGATGTTTCATGCCGAGGCTTGGTCTTTGGGCGTACCCAATACTGCCATCTAGGTTTTAGAAATAGGGTTTTATGCCCGGGGGGTCAACTTGTCCAACCCTCTCCGTCGGAGTGGCTTGGCTCGTGTGCCAACGTCGCTTGCTCACTGAGAGCCCCCCCCTCGCGCATCATCGCAATGTCTCGCCGGAGTGGCTTGGGTCGTGTGCCAACGGTAACGGCATGCATCGCCATGTCGGGGGCGCGCGCCTCTGGCATCTCGATCGACTATTTGTTTGTGTCATTTGCTAATGAATCGCGGAGGCGGGGCAAGGCATCCACAAATTACCTCGAGAGCATTGTGCAAGCAGGCGGGGGCGATGTTCATCGACGCCCGCCCGTGCTTTCTTGTCGTTTTTCCGTGTTTTCGAACTTTGTATTTGGGTGTACACAACAAGCACAGCACCGGGGTTCGGGGTAGTACGGCCATTTGTAGGCCATACAAAGCAATGCGCAGTGAGAATCATTGCGTCGTTTCTCGCTCGACGGCCACAACAACAAAATAAGGGGTTGGGAAGGGGTGCACGGTCGGGGCAGGGCGCATACCCAATTAGATTAAATTTCAGGAAAATATCTCATTATTATCCCAAATACACTTTAAAAATATATTTCGTCCTTCGATGCACACTCACGTGCGTCGATATCAATCATGGGGAACCGGCGTTGCAGCGAGAGCGCCCCTACCTTTGCTACTACTTTTTCTTCTTTGTCCCCTTCCCTTTGCCTTTGCCCTTCCCCTTCTTGCCCAGCCCCAACGCCTTTCGCCGCTCCGCCTCAATCGCATCCTTTTGCTGCTGCGTCTGTAACACATTCAATGCACACAATCAAAAATACGCAAAAATAGACAACTTCCCTTTTCCTTTATCTACACCCAAAAACGAATCTACACGAAACTGTCATCAGCCCCGCAAAAAATATAGACGAGTGAAAGGATCAGAATGAATTCTTTCAAACCCTAGACCTGTATCAAAGACCTTATTGTGGATATCAAATAAACTTATGAGCCTTCGGTTGCGTGCATGGTATCATTTTAATCCATGTGGAGACTCACATCCGCGAGGAGCCCCCGCAGGTGCGATTGACACTCGGGCTTGTGCACGCCCACTTGCAGCGGCGTCCGCATGTCGGCGTCCTCCGCATTCATTAGCGCCTGTGCGATCCGCATCACCAAACATACCACATCGCCGCCCAGTCAGCCCTTTAATAGGCGGGAGTTAGGGCTGACATGTTGTTATACATACTTGTCCGGACTGTTGTGGTGTACAAGTCAGCCCCTAGTCGAGGCTGACTGAATGATGTGCCTGTCTGCCGATTTTACGGTCTTATTTTGGCCCTTCTTTCTTGTTCAATTTTTGTAAACAAATACATGAAATATTACATACTGCGCGCCTCTACACCATTACAGCGAAGAGCAGTACTTCAAGGCAAACATCTTCTCTTACTTTTAGGCAAAC